>JAOTOM010002944.1:0-125261 GCA_034440615.1 Ashinkailepas kermadecensis
AACATCAAAAATGGTCCCGACAAGCTCGGCCAGCCGCCAAATGATACATTGTCTCGTGCATCGCCGGTATGTAATGTATGTCGCCGGTATAAATGTATGTTGCCGGTGTATAATGCGTGTCGCCGGAATACAATATATGTTGCTGGTGTGTAATGTATGTCGCCGCTATACAATACATGTCGCCAGTGTGTAAGATGTGTCGATGCTATGTATTGCATGCTGCCGGTCTGCAATGTGTGTCTCGGGTATACCATATATGTCGCCGGTGTGTAATGTATGTCGCCGGTGTGCAATGTATACCGCCGGTGTGTAATGTATGCCGCCGGTGTACAATGTATACCGCCGGTATGTAATGTGTGTCGCCGGTGTGTAATGTATGCCGCCGGTGTGTAATGTATACCGCCGGGTGTAATGTATATCACCGGTGTATAATGTATGTCACCGGTGTGTAATGTATGCTGCCGGTGTGTAATTTATGTCGCCTGTGTGTAATGTATGTCACCGGTGTGTAATGTATGTCACCGGTGTGTAATGTGTCGCCGGTATGTAATGCATGTCGCCGGTGTGTAATGTATGTCACCGGTGTGTAATGTATGCCACCGGTGTGTGATGTGTCGCCGGTATGTAATGCGTGTCGCCGGTGTGTAATGTATGTCACCGGTGTGTAATGTATGTCACCGGTGTGTAATGCACGCCACCGGTGTGTAATGCACGCCACCGGTGTGTAATGTGCCGCCGGTGTGTAATGTATGTCACCGGTGTGTAATGTGTGTCACCGGTGTGTAATGTATGTCACCGGTGTGTAATGCATGTCGCCGGTGTGTAATGCATGTCACCGGTGTGTAATGTATGGCACCGGTGTGCAATATGTGGCACCGGTGTGTAATGTGTGGCACCGGTGTGTAATGTGTGTACCCGGTGTGTAATGTATGGCACCGGTGTGTAATGTGTGGCACCGGTGTGTAATGTGTGGCACCGGTGTAATGTGTGTCACCGGTGTGTAATGTGTGTCGCCGGCGTGTAATATATGTAACCGGTGTGTAATGTGTCACCGGTGTGTAATATGTGTCGCCGGCGTTTAATGTATGTCATCGGTGTGTAATGTATGTCACCGGTGTGTAATATGTGTCGCCGGCGTGTAATGTATGTAACCGGTGTGTACTGTATGTCACCGGTGTGTAATGTGTGTTGCCGGTGTGTATTGTATGTAACCGGTGTGTAATGTATGTCACCGGTGTGTAATGTATGTCACCGATGTGCAATTTGTGTCGCCGGCGTGTAATGTATGTCACCGGTGTGTAATGTATGTCACCGGTGTGTAATGTATGTAACCGGTGTGTAATGCATGTCGCCGGTGTGTAATGTATTTCACCGATGTGCAATGTGTGTCACCGGTGTGCAATGTATGTCACCGGTGTGTAATATGTGTCGCCGGCGTGTAATGTATGTCACCGGTGTGTAATGTATGTCATCGGTGTGTAAGGTATGTCACCGGTGTGTAATGTATGTCGCCGGTGTGTAATGATGTCACCGGTGTGTAACGTACGTAACCGGTGTGTAATACATGTCGCCGGCGTGTAATGTATGTCACCGGTGTGTAATGTGTGTCACCGGTGTGTAATGTATGTCACCGGTGTGTAATGTGTGTCACCGGTGTGAAAATGTGTCGCCGGCGTGTAATATATGTAACCGGTGTGTAATGTATGTCACCGGTGTGTAATATGTGTCGCCGGCGTGTAATGTATGTCACCGGTGTGTAATGTATGTCACCGGTGTGTAATGTGTGTCACCGGTGTGTAATGTATGTAACCGGTGTGTAATGTATGTCACCGGTGTGTAATGTATGTCACCGGTATGTAATGTGTGTCGCCGGCGTGTATTGTATGTAACCGGTGTGTAATGTATGTCACCGGTGTGTAATGTATGTCGCCGGCGTGTATTGTATGTAACCGGTGTGTAATGTATGTCACCGGTGTGTAATGTATGTCACCGGTGTGTAATATGTGTCGCCGGCGCGTAATGTATGTCACCGGTGTGTAATGCATGTAACCGGTGTGTAATGTATACAACCGGTGTGTAATGTGTGTCGCCGGTGTGTAATGTATGTCACCGGTGTGTAATGTACGTAACCGGTGTGTAATGCATGTCGCCGGCGTGTAATGTATGTCACCGGTGTGTAATGTGTGTCACCGGTGTGTAATGTATGTCATCGGTGTGTAATGTGTGTCACCGGTGTGTAATGTGTGTCGCCGGCGTGTAATATATGTAACCGGTGTGTAATGTATGTCACCGGTGTGTAATATGTGTCGCCGGCGTGTAATGTATGTCACCGGTGTGTAATGTATGTCACCGGTGTGTAATGTGTGTCACCGGTGTGTAATGTGTGTCGCCGGTATATAATGTATATCGCTGGTGTGCAAAGCATACCGCCGGTGTGTAATGTATGTCACCGGTGTGTAATGTATGTCACCGGTGTGTAATGTGTGTCACCGGTGTGGAATGTGTGTCGCCGGTATATAATGTATATCGCTGGTGTGCAAAGCATACCGCCGGTGTGTAATGTATGTCGCCGGTGTGTAATGATGCAGCGCTATCATGTTGCGACGCAGTGCTATCACGGCATAATGCGATTATAAGACAGGTGTGTATATCATGGTTATAAGACAGGTGTGTATATCATTGTGCCGGGGCTGCCCGGACGGTGGTCACGGTTATCCGACACGTGTGTGTAGACTATGGTGCCGGGGCTGCCCGGACGGTGGTCACGGTTATCCGACACGTGTGTGTAGACTATGGTGCCGGGGCTGCCCGGACGGTGGTCACGGTTATCTGACACGTGTGTGTAGACTATGGTGCCGGGGCTGCCCGGACGGTGGTCACGGTTATCCGACAGATGTGTGTAGACCATGGTGCCGGGGCTGCCCGGACGGTGGTCACGGTTATCCGACACGTGTGTGTAGACTATGGTGCCGGGGCTGCCCGGACGGTGGTCACGGTTATCCGACACGTGTGTGTAGACTATGGTGCCGGGGCTGCCCGGACGGTGGTCACGGTTATCCGACAGGTGTGTGTAGACTATGGTGCCGGGGCTGCCCGGACGGTGGTCACGGTTATCCGACAGGTGTGTGTAGACTATGGTCCCGGGGCTGCCCGGACGGTGGTCACGGTTATCCGACACGTGTGTGTAGACTATGGTGCCGGGCCTGCCGGACCATGACCGTCGGTGTTGCACAGTACCTGGAATGGTGACGCTGTCCTCGGGAAAGACGGCTACGTAGTGGTCTGAGTTGGGGGAGGACGTGCTGCGCGGCGCCCAGATGTACGCCAGGTACTCATCCAAGCTGGCAAAGTCCGCCTGCCGGCCGTCGGACGGTTGAGTACGGTACGACAAGTATACACAGTCGGGTACAGTCACTGGGACCACTACAGCCCACTCAGCGGTGGCAGGGGCGAGCGAGGGGGGTCGGGGAGGGTCACACCAATCAGCGTCCACCAAGCGCACAACTCGCCACTGTGCGGTGGCAGCGATCACGACTGGGCACAACGGGAGAGGACCGCTGACGACGACACCAAGACGCCGACGGCATGTTCACGACATGGACTCGACCCAGGTCAAGGTCAAGCTCAGCCGAGTTAACCAGGTCCACACCACGGCCGTACTGGGATCCTGTCAGGGACCGGGTGGTGTCCGGCCGTGCTGGGATCCTGTCCGGGACCGGGTGGTGTCCGGCCGTGCTGGGATCCTGTCAGGGACCGGGTGGTGTCCGGCCGTGCTGGGATCCTGTCAGGAACCGGGTGGTGTCCGGCCGTGCTGGGATCCTGTCAGGGACCGGGTGGTGTCCGGCCGTGCTGGGATCCTGTCAGGGACCGGGTGGCGCTCGGCCGAGTCGAACGTCCGACCCACGACTCTAGATATCGCCAAAGTGTGGAATTCACAAGGAAAGCAATACCTAAACAAAACTGTCTTCACCTCATGGGACACAGTTTTGACTTACTGAAAGCACTATCATGAAAAATTCAAGTCCACCTAGCTTCAGTATAGATATCAATTTCATTATACCCAATTCACTCCTTCATGCCATTAGAATGCGACCAGTAAATTCTAGTTTTTTTTCTCGCATTTGCACCCACAAAAAAACACTGCCTATTCGTAGCATGTCAATACCATCTTATACACGTCACACTGCTGATTGCTTTTAACGTGAACACAGGCTTGGCGTCGTTGCCCAACAAAATCACTTCAGAAGTAATTCTAGGGCACTGCCGAGAACGGCACACCACACCACACCACACCCTACCCGCACCGCACCGCACCGCCGCCGTGTCCGTGTCCCGCCGGAGTGGCGGCCCGACACGGACACGGACACGACACACACGACGCCGCCACACGCCGCCGCCACGCGCCGCCGCCAGGGTCAAGCGGCAGACGCAGCGCGAAGCCGCCAAAACAAACGTCGCCATATGTAGCGATCATAAATATGGAGCGGCGGCCGGAGCGGCCGCCACCTGCAGGACAATGCCGGCGCGGCCGGCCGCCGGCTTTGATGTGGCGCGATTGCGGGCGTCACGCGCCGGCCGAGGTGACGGCTGTCAACACAGGTCGGCAGTACGGCAGCCGCCCCGCTCGTTCGGCCGGCCCACCGACGGCTGCCCGTGTGGCAGCGCGGCCGTACGTCCAGCGGCCGCTTACGGCGTGAGCGCCGAGTAACCCGTGTGATCTGCCCGTGTGGCCGCGGGGGTTACGGCGGGAGTGCCGAGTAAACCGTGTGATCTGCCCGTGTGGCCGCGAGGGTTACGGCGGGAGTGCCGAGTAACCCGTGTGATCTGCCCGCGTGACCGCGAGGGTTACGGCGGGAGTGCCGAGTAAACCGTGTGATTGCCCGTGTGGCCGCGAGGGTTACGGCGGCAGTGTCCAGCAGTTCCGACCGCGATATTGGCTATTCGACGCAACAAACACGTGCGTTTCCAGTTGTGAAGTGAAAGGCTTCGAAGTGACCAGTCGGACGGTGGCGTCGGCGTCGGCTTCGGCCCCGTCCCGTCCCACCCGATCCCACACGAAGCCCGGCAACCAGATGACAATTGCCATGTAAGACATAATAGAGCAACCAAACCGAACAATAGAAAGCAACATGAGGAAGAGCGTGACAAAACTGAGTGTAACTTCGGCTGCCGGACACGCCACCGATCAGCGGATTGTCGGCGCAGCGGACGTGGCTCGGCAGTCGCGTGCGCCGGCCGTGGCTCGGCAGTCGCCGGCCCACCCACGTCCACAGCTCCAGCACAGCTGGCGCGGCTGGCAAGTCCGAGAGATGTGCTTCACTCCAAACCGTTCCCGGCGGCGAGTCGAACAGCGACGCGGCCAGTCGCACGCGACACTGCCTGGCGGCGTCCCAATCGGTCCACGCGCGACACTGCCTGGCGGCGTCCCAATCGGTCCACGCGCGACACTGCCGGGCGGCGTCCCAATCGGTCCACGTGCGACACTGCCGGGCGGCGTCCCAATCGGTCCACGCGCGACACTGCCAGGCGGCGTCCCAATCGGTCCACGCGCGACACTGCCGGGCGGCGTCCCAATCGGTCCACGCGCGACACTGCCAGGCGGCGTCCCAATCGGTCCACGCGCGACACTGCCGGGCGGCGTCCCAATCGGTCCACGCGCGACACTGCCGGGCGGCGTCCCAATCGGTCCACGTGCGACACTGCCTGGCGGCGTCCCAATCGGTCCACGCGCGACACTGCTGGGCGGTGTACCAATCGGTCCACGCGCGACACTGCCTGGCGGAGTCCCAATCGGTTCACGTGCGACACTGCCTGGCGGCGTACCAATCGGTCCACGCGCGACACTGCCGGGCGGCGTCCCAATCGGTCCACGCGCGACACTGCCGGGCGGCGTCCCAATCGGTCCACGCGCGACACTGCTGGGCGGTGTACCAATCGGTCCACGCGCGACACTGCCGGGCGGCGTCCCAATCGGTCCACGTGCGACACTGCCTGGCGGCGTTACAATCGGTCCACGCGCGACACTGCTGGGCGGTGTACCAATCGGTCCACGCGCGACACTGCCTGGCGGAGTCCCAATCGGTTCACGTGCGACACTGCCTGGCGGCGTACCAATCGGTCCACGCGCGACACTGCCGGGCGGCGTCCCAATCGGTCCACGCGCGACACTGCCTGGCGGCGTCCCAATCGGTCCACGCGCGACACTGCTGGGCGGTGTACCAATCGGTCCACGCGCGACACTGCCTGGCGGCGTCCCAATCGGTCCACGCGCGACACTGCCTGGCGGCGTCCCAATCGGTCCACGCGCGACACTGCCTGGCGGCGTCCCAATCGGTCCACGCGCGACACTGCCTGGCGGCGTCCCAATCGGTCCACGCGCGACACTGCCTGGCGGAGTCCCAATCGGTCCACGCGCGACACTACCGGGCGGCGTCCCAATCGGTCCACGCGCGACACTGCCGGGCGGCGTCCCAATCGGTCCACGCGCGACACTGCCTGGCGGCGTCCCAATCGGTCCACGCGCGACACTGCCTGGCGGAGTCCCAATCGGTCCACGCGCGACACTACCGGGCGGCGTCCCAATCGGTCCACGCGCGACACTGCCGGGCGGCGTCCCAATCGGTCCACGCGCGACACTGCCTGGCGGCGTCCCAATCGGTCCACGCGCGACACTGCCTGGCGGAGTCCCAATCGGTCCACGCGCGACACTACCGGGCGGCGTACCAATCGGTCCACGCGCGACACTGCCGGGCGGCGTCCCAATCGGTCCACGCGCGACACTGCGGGGCGGCGTACCAATCGGTCCACGCGCGACACTGCTGGGCGGCGTCCCAATCGGTCCACGCGCGACACTGCCGGGCGGCGTACCAATCGGTCCACGCGCGACACTGCGGGGCGGCGTACCAATCGGTCCACGCGCGACACTGCTGGGCGGCGTCCCAATCGGTCCACGCGCGACACTGCTGGGTGGCGTCCCAATCGGTCCACGCGCGACACTGCTGGGTGGCGTCCCAATCGGTCCACGTGCGACACTGCTGGGTGGCGTCCCAATCGGTCCACGCGCGACACTGCCGGGCGGCGTCCCAATCGGTCCACGCGCGACACTGCCGGGCGGCGTCCCAATCGGTCCACGCGCGACACTGCCGGGCGGCGTCCCAATCGGTCCACGCGCGACACTGCCGGGCGGCGTACCAATCGGTCCACGTGCGACACTGCTGGGTGGCGTCCCAATCGGTCCACGCGCGACACTGCCGGGCGGCGTACCAATCGGTCCACGCGCGACACTGCCGGGCGGCGTCCCAATCGGTCCACGCGCGACACTGCCGGGCGGCGTCCCAATCGGTCCACGCCAGCACCGCTAACGGCGTAACACACACGTCGCGCCACAAATCACAGCCGGGTCCTATCGGTTTGTTGGAAACAACTTCATGAAGTCGTAGGTGCATCTGCAATTGACACAGGCGTTCAGAACGTTCACGGAACTCATCGAATTGCATTGCATCTGAGAAACCCGATCGATAAAGGCGACACCAGATGTTCACGTAGTATTACGAAATCAAGGCGCGTTTGTAAAGGCGGAGCAGGGCGCCAAGGGCAGCCGATTCTCAAACTGCTGTTTCCAGCCAGTGCTTAGTGGGAACAGCCCTACATCCTACACTGCTGAGGGCTCCACTGAACGCTCCCAAAAATAAGATGGGATTCCTCATTCGGTATATACATGCGTCGGTTTCAAGCGAGGGACCACCCACGGCGAAACAGTTGGCGGTGAAGGCTCGTGGATAGCTCACGGCCGTTGTGCCTCTGCAACGCCCACAAACCGTGACCTAATTGAGAAAATATTGCAATGAGGGATTACTCCATTCACCCCCTCCCTCCCTTGGCAGCGGCACTCAAGAATCGGCGCACCACTACCCTTGGCATCGATGTAGCCTACTGATGCGACACAGATGCCATGTCATCTCGCTGCATATTACCAACGTCCTTTCACCATTGGTATTTGTAGAATGGGGACTGCAGGCTAATAAGCGTGCCCCGTGCGCATAACTTGCGATGCAGTTCTCATGCAACAATTTCGAGCTTACTCCTGAGCATATTTTGTCACATCGTTATCCTCACGCACCTGGCCCTCCTCAGCGTAAATTGTGATCAAGAAATGCTGGCATTATTTGACATGGGCCACAGCCATATACATGTTGTCTCATACACCAATAAATAGTAGCGTAATTCGTATCTAGCTCGGGGTGCTCCAGCAGCCCAACTTCCTTTTGCACACTATCTACTTTTCCGTTGAGCACTGCCGAGTTTGTGTTATCAGTCACGGCGAGATGAGCTCAGTGCTGCTCGGATGCACGTTAGACGCGTCACAACGGTCCAATCACGGATGCACGTTAGACACGTCACAACGGTCCAATCACGGATGTACGTTAGACACGTCACAACGGTCCAATCACGGATGTACGTTAGACACGTCACAACGGTCCAATCACGGATGTACGTTAGACACGTCACAACGGTCCAATCACGGATGTACGTTAGACACGTCACAACGGTCCAATCACGGATGTACGTTAGACACGTCACAACGGTCCAATCACGGATGTACGTTAGACACGTCACAACGGTCCAATCACGGATGTACGTTAGACGCGTCACAACGGTCCAGTCACGGATGTACGTTAGACACGTCACAACGGTCCAATCACGGATGTACGTTAGACACGTCACAACGGTCCAATCACGGATGTACGTTAGACGTGCCACAACGGTCCAATCACGGATGTACGTTAGACGCGTCACAACGGTCCAATCACGGATGTACGTTAGACACGTCACAACGGTCCAATCACGGATGTACGTTAGACACGTCACAACGGTCCAATCACGGATGTACGTTAGACGTGCCACAACGGTCCAATCACGGATGTACGTTAGACACGTCACAACGGTCCAGTCACGGATGTACGTTAGACACGTCACAACGGTCCAGTCACGGATGTACGTTAGACACGTCACAACGGTCCAGTCACGGATGTACGTTAGACACGTCACAACGGTCCAATCACGGATGTACGTTAGACACGTCACAACGGTCCAATCATGGATGTACGTTAGACGTGCCACAACGGTCCAATCACGGATGTACGTTAGACGCGTCACAACGGTCCAATCACGAATGTACGTTAGACACGTCACAACGGTCCAGTCACGGATGTACGTTAGACACGTCACAACGGTCCAGTCACGGATGTACGTTAGACACGTCACAACGGTCCAATCACGGATGTACGTTAGACACGTCACAACGGTCCAATCATGGATGTACGTTAGACGTGCCACAACGGTCCAATCACGGATGTACGTTAGACACGTCACAACGGTCCAGTCACGGATGTACGTTAGACACGTCACAACGGTCCAATCACGGATGTACGTTAGACACGTCACAACGCTCCAATCACGGATGTACGTTAGACACGTCACAACGGTCCAATCATGGATGTACGTTAGACGTGCCACAACGGTCCAATCACGGATGTACGTTAGACACGTCACAACGGTCCAGTCACGGATGTACGTTAGACACGTCACAACGGTCCAGTCACGGATGTACGTTAGACACGTCACAACGGTCCAATCATGGATGTACGTTAGACGTGCCACAACGGTCCAATCACGGATGTACGTTAGACGTGCCACAACGGTCCAATCATGGATGTACGTTAGACGTGCCACAACGGTCCAATCACGGATGTACGTTAGACGCGTCACAACGGTCCAGTCACGGATGTACGTTAGACACGTCACAACGGTCCAGTCACGGATGTACGTTAGACACGTCACAACGGTCCAGTCACGGATGTACGTTAGACACGTCACAACGGTCCAATCACGGATGTACGTTAGACACGTCACAACGGTCCAATCATGGATGTACGTTAGACGTGCCACAACGGTCCAATCACGGATGTACGTTAGACACGTCACAACGGTCCAATCACGGATGTACGTTAGACACGTCACAACGGTCCAGTCACGGATGTACGTTAGACACGTCACAACGGTCCAATCACGGATGTACGTTAGACACGTCACAACGGTCCAATCATGGATGTACGTTAGACGTGCCACAACGGTCCAATCACGGATGTACGTTAGACGTGCCACAACGGTCCAGTCACGGATGTACGTTAGACACGTCACAACGGTCCAGTCACGGATGTACGTTAGACGCGTCACAACGGTCCAATCACGAATGTACGTTAGACGTGCCACAACGGTCCAATCACGGATGTACGTTAGACGTGCCACAACGGTCCAATCATGGATGTACGTTAGACGTGCCACAACGGTCCAATCACGGATGTACGTTAGACGTGCCACAATGGTCCAATCACGGTTGGCAGTTGGCTCGCTGGCGAGGTGGGGTTAACGAGGTGCTCAAGATTACGACAAGACAAAACAAAAATCGCCAAATCCTCCGAAGGTCACCTTCTCCAGGCTTAATTCATCGCACTATTTCGGGACAAATTGGTAAGAACTGAATTTCCTGAGTATGGAAATGAAGTGACCGAAATTCGATATTTTATGGGGGTGGGGGTGATTAGCCGGATATTCCTGAGCACCGGCAACTGTTTCGACAAAGTTCCATCTCTGCCAACAATTGACATCATGGTAGCACGACCGCCGCAGCGGGTCTACGTCTGTGTGCATATGTATTTCAGTGCACCTGGCTGCTTATTAGTTGCTACGGCGTGCGGACTGACCTGCTACATAACGTCCACCATCTCTCACGCAGACTGGCCGGGGCGAAGAGCAGCACGAGTGGGACTTCAGTCTACAATTGGGAGACGGGCATCCTACCTCAAGATTACGCATTCCCTTCAGTGCGTCTTGGACTGAGTGAAAATCAGTTTGTTGAACTCCCCCATTGTACACATACTAGACCAAAAAGTGGAATGCGTGTCACTTCTCGCATCATTATGTGATTTTACATTATGCTGTCTGGAGTCGCATGCACGCATAAAATGAATGCACGAACGTGTCTATCATACACCCATTTCATACCCGCAGCCCTCCCATGTTCCGTCTTCACGGTTGCGTCGTTAATCCTTGAGTGTATGTAAACGCGGATGTGGATACGCGGATGTGGATACGCGGGTGTGCATACGCGGTCATACAAATATGTGCATGTAGCTGCTTGTTGCTGTGAGAATGTTACCCGCGCATCAAGTGCGCAATATGCGTGCGCATATGCGCATATCAATGCGCATATCAAGATGAATATGCGCAATATGCGCATGTCAAGATGAATGCGCATATCAAGATGATATGATGATGATATGAATGCGATGATATGAATGAAGATGCGCATATGCCGATGCAAGATGCTCATATGCAAGATGATATCAATGCGCATATCAAGGTGATGCGCATATCAAGTGCGCAATAAACAGCTCGCTGTTATCCGCCAATGTTGGAACAGCGTGGTGGGAGTACAAAAGGCGTGACACCAGTCAGTCTGAGGCAAAGTCCCTCATGACATGAAAAGCAGCAGACGATTCCACGATGCTAGATTATGCCATTTCTAGTCACAACAAAAGAAAGCAAGTTTTGGTAAAATAAAGCCGGAAAGCAAAAAAGCAGGACATTGAACACAACACCGAACTTAAAACGGCCATGCTAAGACCGGCGCTGCCGATACTTATAAACCCTTGTCAGGACATGACGCCACGCCCTTTTTTCTGTATTTTTCATTTGTAATAATTCAGATTAGGTGTTGGAGGATTCGAACAGGTATTCAAGCAGATAAAAATTGTATTTGATCCAAAATGCATTCACAGACACAGTGTCAAGCAATTTTCCAATTTTCCAAAGTATCCGTAAAGAACGTTCATAATTAGTATGGGCGCCGGGGCATGCTTGTAAGTCTTTCGACGTCCACAAGAAAACAGGACGCCACACCCCCGACTTAAGCTGGCGTGGTGTTATTCGTGCGCGATGTCGTAGACATGCCCTGTCCTGTCAAAACAGGACGCCACACCCCCGACTTAAGCTGGCGTGGTGTTATTCGTGCGCGATGTCGTAGACATGCCCTGCCATGACCGCGAACATTCTACCTGACTCAGAGGCTTCATCATAGCTGAAGAATGTAGTGCTGCAGGTTTTACAGTTGCAGGCCTGCAAGGCCAGCTCTCATAGCTGGAAACATCAGTTTTCCTCTCGTCGACATTTCGCATTCCCGGTAACACCAGCTCACACTGAGCCGACATCATACGATGTCCGCAATTTTCTACTTGTGGATTGAATTGCACTGGACATATCGAGTTTGCGAGAGCGACCCCTGTCAGTCGCAACACACACTGCGTAATAACGCGCAATAACGCAATAACGTAATAACTCGTGTCATCGCGAGTCGAGTTATCGGGTTATCGGGTTAGCGAGTTATCCTGATCACGGAAGATCACTGCCACTTAAGTCATTTGCGGTGGAATTTCACGTATGATACACAAATGCACACCTCAATAATAAGGTCTCATTTCGTGTCGTGTACGGGAAACAATACACCGCAGAGCCGGCGTCTATATCAAAACAATGTAGCACAGAACGTCAGGAGCTACTCCTATTTCCACCACAGTCACGGTCCCGGAGGTGAAAAAGGTGTGATCCTAACAGCGGACAACGTGCCACCCCTCCAAAAAAATAAACAAACCAGCTGTCGCCTAACCGTCTGCCCATGTCATACACATAACGCGCAAATCGACTGTAACATCAAAGTACTCTCCGGGGCAAGCGACTTCCTGCCCTGTCGCACCCGCGGAAACATTCCTGGTATTCCACCGTGGCACTAATTAAGGCATCACGTGAAAACGACATCTGTTAACAGCACCTTGTGGGACGCTCAGATCAGGCACCCACGCATGGATCTAAGTGGCCAAATTCTTGAACCCTGCCGCAAGCATTCGATTTAATAACATAATTCTAGCTGTGAGCTTAGCACCCGGAATTATTTTATTATCTCCCCACCCCAGCCTGCTAACAGGATACTGCACAGTCACTGAGTTTACAGCACCCCTTCGTACAACCTACCTACACCTGCATAATTTATCAGGAGCTGGCTTGGACACCAAGCCTCATTATCACGCATCTTTCACATTTAGCGCAGTCAGTAACATTGCAATATGAGCACACTGTAATTTTCGGATAAGAAGGGGATCTCCGGTCACCCAGTTTGTCGGACGCCTGCATACAGTGAGAGCTGATAAAAACTGCCTTGCTTCAATAACGATGTTAGCAAAATATGTATGCAGTGGCATGGTGTTATCTAGGGGTGGCCGAGGAACATGCCACCCTACCATCCCCAAATTGTATTTGATCTGAGCCATTAACCCTATGGCGTTGATTGCAAAGAATTGGCATAAAATCGGCTCCCCCTCGTCCACTTTTTCGGCCGCTCCTACGTCCATGTACAGTGGTGCTGGATGATGCGAAGCTGCCGTCGGAACCGCACGCGGTAGAGCCATGTGGCGGCTACTGGCGCCACCTCAGCGACGTGACCGCACACGGTAGCGCCATGTGGCGGCTACTGGCGCCACCTCGGCGACGTGACCGCACACGGTAGCGCCATGTGTTGGCTACTGGCGCCACCTGGGCGACGTGACCGCACACGGTAGCGCCATGTGGTGGCTACTGGCGCCACCTGGGCGACGTGACCGCACACGGTAGCGCCATGTGTTGGCTACTGGCGCCACCTCAGCGACGTGACCGCACACGGTAGCGCCATGTATTGGCTACTGGCGCCACCTCGGCAACGTGACGTGACGCACGACTGATAAATTCCTTAGAAAGAATTGCCAAACCGCAGGACGTGAAGCATACGGATTGGAGTCCGGTGATAACAAGTTTCTTCAGGATTCCAATTTTTCACAACCCAATTTTGTACAATTTTGCACAACAAAAACGAAGAGCCCAAAAAATTACAATCATGAAGAAGCTATATGAAACACAGGCACGCCAAGTTCGTTATCTGGATTTGACGTTTGCATCATGTGAAGACGAAAAATTGTCCTAGATTTGCTAGACAGACAGAGTTGGTATGCTCAGTTCAAGATTGACATAATCGGGAAAAACGGCGCTAGAAGCACTTGACGACACTAGACGACAACAACATTGATAAAATGATAAAATACAACTTTTCAGCGATATGAGCGCACAAATATGGACCCACCAACGGATAAATACTACTTCTACCTCTTGCGGTTCTCATAACTTTACATTTGGCATGACATTTTTTCTCCTTTTTTCTCTCTCAAAGTTAATACGCCCACGCCTAGGCACAGTCGCGCAGGTGCCTTCTACCCCGGGATGCTCCTTTATTTCCGTCTGGGTGCCGTCTACCTAGATACCTATGACACCTCTGTAGAGCATACTTTTTGGAAGGCAACTCCTATGACGGCCCTATCTGCAGACTGCCTAAGTGCCCCATCAAACTCTATCCTGCTAACTTAATCTTGCGTCCGTATGTTTTAAACAGATGACGTCAAAAGGTAGCAATCAAACATCTTGTAGATAAAGCTTAAAATATTGTGCTGGCTTATGCGTCAGAGTGAACATCAGCTTTGACATTCTGACGGCTGGACATTATGACGCTTGGACATTTTCTCGCGGTGCACTGGAGTATGTCAGAATGTCCAAGAATCAGAATGTCCCAGTGTAAAACGACTCCAGATTTAACATGGGACCCTACGGAGGTCAGGGGCGGCGGAAAGTAGCGGTCATTGAGCCAGTGCTCCCCTAAAAACGGCAGGAGGGCTGAAACTCCCTTGAAGGGAGTTTCAGGAACCTCCCAAGAACCTCCCAGGAAGCCACATTGGGAATCCCTTGTGCTTACACGAGACCCCTTGGATTGCAGGAGGCTCAGGGTGCCTAAAATCCTCTTGTAGGTCCCCCTGGAACTATGATTGCATGATACTTCACTGGGACTACAAGACTGCCTGGGATTACTGGAGACCACCATCGGATAATATGAGCCCCCCCTCTGAGGACTACAGGAAGCCCCCTGAGATTACTGAACGCCACCCTTGGATTACATGAGACCCCGGTGATTTCAGAAGGCCCCTGGATACTGCAGGAAGCCCCCTCTGAGGACTACAGGAGGTCTCCTGTGATTACATCAGGAGCCTAGAACCGAACATCCAGAATTACAGGAGGCCCCACTAGGAATATAGGAAACACTGGTATTACTTGGGCTCCCTTGCGATTACAGTGGGCCCCTGTGATCATAGGAAGCCCCTGTGACTACAAGAGTACCGCAGGATCGGCTCCCTGAAATCACAGGATGCCCCGCTGAGACTACCGGAGGCCCCCTAGGATTACAGGAGGCCCCTTTGGATGATATGTGACCTGGGACTATAGGAGGCCCCACTGGGACTACAGGAGGCGCCTCCCACTCCATACGGAACTACATGTGGCACACGTAGTTCCTGCTTGACGCCTGCCACAAGATTGGTGAAAAAGTCACTTTTTACGTGGGCTTGGCTGACATTCGCAAAATATTATGTACCGGTACTTTGGCATGTCTCGGTGAAGTTACTGCAGGAGGCCACCCCTCCCCCTTCGGTGGGAGGGCCCGATGGAGAGGCCTCCTCCTTGACTTGTCCCCCTTTGTGTGCTAAAGTTTCGCCGTCTCCGATGGAGGCAATGGACATTCTTGATGGAGGCACTCGGCATTCTGTCGCACCCAAGTGTTCATAGCTGCTGGATATTCTGACACGTCAGCATACTGACCCCGTGAGCTATCATTTCGACATTCTTGCATTTGAAGCACAAGACGTGCCTGAACAATTTCCAGTGTCTATTGGCTGAACGTTATCCGGTTTACACTGATGCCGTCGATGCGGGTACACACGCGCATATATAGGTCAGATTCGTTTTCAGAAAGTGCTCTTGTGATCAGGTCGTAAGACTTAAAACGCTCGGATGCTGTGGAACCACGCATGGTCCAATGGCTAGGATTCACGCTCTCATCGCGAGTCCAGGGTTCGATTTCCGGTGCGGGAAGTTGTTTTCTCCGCACATTGGCCGGTTCCTCACAGCGCAACACGCTATGGTGGGACGGGAACATACTGCTCCACCACCACCACTCTGCCTGCCTACACCAGACATTCTACATTTCAATAGCCCACCAATGCTTCCCCCAGCCCACAATGGCACAATTTGCTGGCAACACAAATCCATCTACTGGCACCAATATTTCAACCGGCACACTGGTCTTTCAATGCACTGCGCTACGTACTGATATGTGCACAGATATTGCATTATATGTGCAATATGCCCCGTTCAATATTTTTGTTCATGTGTAACACCTGGATATTCTGTTTGCTGAAATATGTATTCAATTGAATTGTTATTATAGCAGTTGTACAGGGGCGTCACATTGATAAAAGGAGCTAATCACAAAAAGAGGGACAAGCACTGCGGATTCCAGTTGAAACACTGTACAACACTGAATGCTATGGCGTGCTCGAGGTGTTCTCAATCGAAGTGCTGGGGCACGTTCTTGATCTACGTGTCGGGGCAATTTTCTACTCCACTAGGAAGTACACCAAAATTGTGAAAAATTTGCCCTGCTTTACTACCCAACGTGTTCACGGAACTTCTTTTAGACAGCGATTTATGGCAACCTGCAATGGTAGAGGGCACTTGAGCAGCTTATATATTGTTCAGGTATTTCCACTGGAAAATTGGAAGATTCCTCCACGAGAGTGAAACAGGAATTGTGAGGGCAGAATGGGGGAGTGGAACCAGTCCCCCTCTACTCTCAATTCGGATAGGCTTTATTCTTAACTTATACACAGTTGAAGGGAATAAACACATCCCATACAGTGTGCTTCCCTTTCCCGAATACATCCTGGGAGCTCCAGTGCTGATCCATTCCCGTCCCTACTTCTCACACTCCTTACCCGGAAGAGCCCGATCCAGTCCCAGACCGACACATCGAGCGCGGCGTCACGCCGGTACTTGGCCACGCAGTCGGAGCCGACTGCCCACACGGAGACGGGCAGGAACTCCACACAGGCCGCCGGCCGGTCGGCGAATACCTGCCAGTACAGGTCAGTATGTAATACACCGGCACGGACAGGAACTCCACATTGACACGGACAGGAACTCCACACCGACAGGGGCAGGAACTCCACACCGGCACGGGCAGGAACTCCTACACCGACACAGGCAGGGACTCCACACCGGTACGGACATAAGCCTCTGGGCGGTACCGGTCACCGGTCAGTGAGCACCCGCAGTGAAGGCATGTCAGTCACCTGTCTCACACTACCGACTGAGACAGGCATTCTCCAAATATGCCTCCAGTTATGATCAATGTATGCACGACCGAATTATACATACGAAGAATAACCAGGCTAAGTCGATGCAAGGGGAGATCTTCTGTCCTTGCTTCTGTTTTTTGTTTGGGGGGAAGGGGAGTGGGATCAGTATGTGAGTCATTCGGAGGGCGCACAATGCTTCCGACATCTCCTGAGGAAAGCTGATGGTATGAGACAACATACTCCAGGCGTCTCACCTTGAGACTGAACTCGGCTGAGACAGGCTGGTGGTCGGATACAACATACTCCGGGTGACTCTGGTAGCTGAGCGGCTCAATTTTGAGGCGGCAACCTTCGTAGACGTCGGCGTTCACCTTGTACAGGATACGGTCGGTCCAGGCCGGGCGGCGGCTGCAGACGCAGGGTGACGTCATGACGCGGCGTGAGTGCGGTACGGTGCGGGGAGGATGCGGGGCAGTAGCGACACAGCTCGAGCCGTGACGTCATGATGCGGCGTGAGTGCGGTACGGTGCGGGAGGATGCGGGGCAGTAGCGACACAGCTCGAGCCGTGACGTCTGACGCGGCGTGAGTGCGGTACGGTGCGGGAGGATGCGGGGCGTAGCGACACAGCTCGAGCCGTGACGTTGACGCGGCGTGAGTGCGGTACGGTGCGGGGAGGATGCGGGGCAGTAGCGCACAGCTCGAGCCGTGACGTCATGATGCGGCGTGAGTGCGGTACGGTGCGGGGAGGATGCGGGGCAGTAGCGACACAGCTCGAGCCGTGACGTCATGATGCGGCGTGAGTGCGGTACGGTGCGGGGAGGATGCGGGGCAGTAGCGACACAGCTCGAGCCGTGACGTCATGATGCGGCGTGAGTGCGGTACGGTGCGGGGAGGATGCGGGGCAGTAGCGACACAGCTCGAGCCGTGACACCGCTGCCAGCATCCCACAGCGGTCACACAGCGAATGGAGATCCGGCAATCGTGTCTTCCCTCAAATTGGCGCCAACGGTGTAAATAAAACCGGCACGCAGTGTCGTAGTCGTTTCCTACCCCGATCCGCAGCCTTCTTTGTATGGTAGGGTGTTCGGTCCACACTGTCCGCTAACCGGCTCCTCATTTGCAGTTCGGTCCCTCGGTTCCTGCCCAATGATCCTTCGAACACCATTCAAGACCATTGATCTAACTCAACCCAAACTATCTTGTTCGTGTCTGAGCCACAGTGGGGTTAGTTTAACGCTTAAACTGAACTTAGCGTTGATTTACCACATGGAACAATCAAAGTATGATCGGGAATTATTTCGGAAGTTTTCGAAATGAGGCTAGCACTTCGACCTCATCTGACCATTGACGTATTGGTTCAAATGTCTCTCACATATCCCACATCGTTAGTATCCCAGGATAACGAGGAATTCCATGATGAACATTTCATGTTCGTATTGGTTGTTGGCTTTACACAGGGAACGACTAGATGCGAAATTTCCCATTTTTGCAACACAAACTGACATTTATACTGACCTGAAAGGTCAACCAGTGACCTAAAGTACAAAACAAATCGGACGCCAATCGAGAGATATTGTTACGTGCAACACTCTGGTTTTAGTTTCATGTCGCCAGCAGTCCTTATATGGAAACGCCAGGGGGAAGGGATTGCAACAACACCCCCTGCACTGGTGATGGTGGCGAAATTCCGTGCGCGGGCGGGAACTGGGCGACGCTCGAGTCCATGTGGCCTCAAATCACTCATCCCCTCCTGCGGAGGATGATGCATTGACCCAGGGATGACCATAAAATCTCCCCCAGTTCTTACGTGTCTACGATATAAACTGAGTCGGTACGAAACACCGCCGCACCATCATCCCTCCCATGGCAGCGCACCACACCGGCTCACCCGCCACCCCCTCAGTACGGCACCACACCGGCTCACCCGCCACCCCCTCAGTACGGCACCACGCCGGCTCACCCGCCACCCCCTCAGTACGGCACCACGCCGGCTCACCCGCCACCCCCTCAGTACGGCACCACACCGGCTCACCCGCCACCCCTCAGTACGGCACCACACCGGCTCACCCGCCACCCCCTCAGCACGGCACCACACCGGCTCACCCGCCACCCCCTCAGTACGGCACCACACCGGCTCACCAGCCACCCCCTCAGTACGGCACCACACCGGCTCACCCGCCACCCCCTCAGTACGGCACCACACCGGCTCACCCGCCACCCCCTCAGTACGGCACCACACCGGCTCACCCGCCACCCCCTCAGTACGGCACCACACCGGCTCACCCGCCACCCCCTCAGTACGGCACCACACCGGCTCACCCGCCACCCCCTCAGTACGGCACCACACCGGCTCACCCGCCACCCCCTCAGTACGGCACCACGCCGGCTCACCCGCCACCCCCTCAGTACGGCACCACACCGGCTCACCCGCCACCCCCTCAGTACGGCACCACACCGGCTCACCCGTCACCCCCTCAGTACGGCACCACACCGGCTCACCCGCCACCCCCTCAGTACGGCACCACACCGGCTCACCCGCCACCCCCTCAGTACGGCACCACACCGGCTCATCCGCCACCCCCTCAGTACGGCACCACACCGGCTCACCCGCCACCCCCTCAGTACGGCACCACACCGGCTCACCAGCCACCCCTCAGCACGGCACCACACCGGCTCACCCGCCACCCCCTCAGCACGGCACCACACCGGCTCACCCGCCACCCCCTCAGTACGGCACCACACCGGCTCACCAGCCACCCCTCAGTACGGCACCACACCGGCTCACCCGCCACCCCTTCAGTACGGCACCACACCGGCTCACCCGCCACCCCCTCAGTACGGCACCACACCGGCTCACCCGCCACCCCCTCAGTACGGCACCACACCGGCTCACCCGCCACCCCCTCAGTACGGCACCACACCGGCTCACCAGCCACCCCCTCAGTACGGCACCACACCGGCGCACCTCACCTGATGGTGTGCTAGGTCCATCCTCACCTCCCTCAGTACGGCACACCTCACCCTGTAGCACACCAGGTCCACCCTCATCTCCCTCAGTACGGCACACCTCACCCTGTAGCACACCAGGTCCACCCTCATCTCCCTCAGTATTGAACACCTCACCTGGTGGTGTACCAGGTCCACACTCACCTCCCTCAGTACGGCACACCTCACCTAGTGGAGTGCCAAGTCCACCCTATCTTCCTTAGTATGGCACACTAAGGAACCTGGTGGTGCACCAGGTCCACCCTCACCTTCCTCAGTATGGCACACCTTACCTGGTGGTGCAAAAGGTCCACCCCCATCTCTCTCAGTATGGCACACCTCACCTGGTGGTGTACCAGGTCCACTCTCATCTCCCTCAGTACGGTACACCTCACCGTGTAGCGTACCAGGTCCACCCTTACCTCCCTCAGTGTGGCACACTTCACCCTTTAGCACACCAGGTCCACCTTACCTCCCTCAGTATGGCACACCTCACTTGATGGTGTACCAGATCCGCTCTCATCTCCCTCAGTACGGCACACCTCACCCTGTAGCGTACCAGGTCCACCCTCACCTCCCTCAGTGTGGCACACTTCACCCTTTAGCACACCAGGTCCACTTTACCTCCCTCAGTATGGCACACCTCACCTGGTGGTGTACCAAGTCCACCCTATCTTCCTTAGTATGGCACACCTCACCTGGTGGTGTACCAGGTCCACCCTCACCCCCTCCGTACGACACACCTCACCCTGTAGCACACCAGGTCCACCCTCATCTCCCTCAGTACGCACACCTCACCTTGTGGCGCACCAGGTCCACCCTCACCTCCTTCACTACGGCACACCTCACCCTGTAGCGTACCAGGCCCACACTCACCTCCCTCAGTACGGCACACCTCACCTGGTGGCGTACTCGGCGCGCCGGCCGGGCACCATTTTGTAGGTGGGCTTGAAGGTGAGCGTGGGCTCAGTGAGCTCGGAGAAGGCGTGGCCGGAGCGGCGGGCGGTCAGCAGCTGGTCGAGCTGCAGCAGTGGCGACAGATCGTGCTCGGCGGCCATGCGGCGCACCGAGTCGTCGTCGGGCCCGTCCGGCTCGCCATCAGACAGCCGGAAGTTCATGTCACCCATCCAGATCAGGTAGCTGACGGCGATGTTGTTACTGGCGTGGGCGGTCGGCCAGCATGGTAAGGGGGGGGTCATCGGTGCAAAAAAACGATGGGCTACCGGTGGTGGTCGGCCTCGAAAGTCTCGAAACAAAATATATACGCTTGTTTCCTCGAACGAGTGCTCCTCGTAACCGCCGTCCATTTTTGGCAGTCTGTCCATGCGCTGTAACCACTGATGTACCACTACTCTACTACCAAACACAACATTGCACGATATGTACCGCCACTCTACTACTGAACACAACATTGCCCGATATGTACTGCCACTCTACTACTGAACACAACATTGCCCGATATGTACCGCCACTCTACTACTGAACACAACATTGCCCGATATGTACCGCCACTCTACTACTGAACACAACATTACACGATATGTACCGCCACTCTAATACTGAACACAACATTGCCCGATATGTACCGCCACTCTACTACTGAACACAACATTACACGATATGTACCGCCACTCTAATACTGAACACAACATTACACGATATGTACCGCCACTCTACTACTGAACACAACATTGCCCGATATGTACCGCCACTCTACTACTGAACACAACATTACACGATATGTACCGCCACTCTACTCCTGAACACAACATTACACGATATGTACCGCCACTCTACTATTGAACACAACATTGCCCGATATGTACCGCCACTCTACTCCTGAACACAACATTGCCCGATATGTACCGCCACTCTACTACTGAACACAACATTGCACGATATGTACCGCCACTCTACTACTGAACACAACATTGCCCGATATGTACCGCCACTCTACTCCTGAACACAACATTGCCCGATATGTACCGCCACTCTACTACTGAACACAACATTGGACGATATGTACCGCCACTCTACTACTGAACACAACATTGCCCGATATGTACCGCCACACTACAACTGAACACAACATTACACGATATGTACCGCCACTCTACTCCTGAACACAACATTGCACGATATGTACCGCTACTCTACTACTGAACACAACATTGCCCGATATGTACCGCCACTCTACTCCTGAACACAACATTGCACGATATGTACCGCCACTCTACTACTGGACACAACATTGCCCGATATGTACCGCCACTCTACTACTGAACACAACATTGCCCGATATGTACCGCCATTTTAATCCTGAACACAACATTGCACGATATGTACCGCCACTCTACTCCTGAACAAAACATTGCACGATATGTACCACCACTCTACTACTGAACACAACATTGCACGATATGTACCGCCACTCTACTACTGAACACAACATTGCACGATATGTACCGCCACTCTACTACTGAACACAACGTTGCCCGATATGTACCGCCACTCTACTACCAAACACAACATTGCACGATATGTACCGCCACTCTACTACTGAACACAACATTACACGATATGTACCGCCACTCTACTACTGAACACAACATTACACGATATGTACCGCCACTCTACTACCGAACACAACATTACACGATGTGTACCGCCACTCTATTACTGAACACAACATTGCCCGATATATACCGCCACTCTACTACTGAACACAACATTACACGATATGTACCGCCACTCTACTACCGAACACAACATTACACGAAATGTACCGCCACTCTACTACTGAACACAACATTGCACGATATGTACCGCCACTCTACTACTGAACACAACATTGCACGATATGTGGCGCCACTCTACTACCAAACACAACATTGCACGATATGTACCGCCACTCTACTCCTGAACACAACATTGCACGATATGTACCGCCACTCTACTACTGAACACAACATTACACGATATGTACCGCCATTCTACTCCTGAACACAACATTGCCCGATATGTACCGCCACTCTACTACTGAACACAACATTGCACGATATGTACCGCCACTCTACTACTGAACACAACATTACACGATATGTACCGCCACTCTACTACTGAACACAACATTGCACGATATGTACCGCCACTCTACTACTGAACACAACATTACCCGATATGTACCGCCACTCTACCACCAAGGACAACATTGTACGATCCCTCCACGCTCCATTCACGCCATTGTTGCGTCAAACTTCCACAACATGGATAGCCTCATCACGGAGCCAGAGATCGGTCCTGCAATAGTCGGGGTCCGCTGTTGTGGGGCCCAGCATATCGCGATCCACCAGGGTTGTTCGTGTTGCACACACACAACAGAAGACCAGGGTCTCCTGGTCTCCTGGTCGCCTGGCCTTAGTCATGCCTGTGACTGAAACTGGCTTAAACCGGTTAAAACCAGCTAAGCTGGCCAAAATGCCAAATACGATTCGTATAGTACATGTTCCGCAATATACATTTACCACTACGTGTCTATGAAGAATACATGCATGGGTCCTAAATATATATGGGATAATAGGCGAATACGACCACAAATTTTGTGTTTAAAGAAAGCACGAGTAAGAGGAGCAAAAATGTGGCTAACGTTGAATATTATCTACAAAACACACATCACTACCTAGACAGAATTCAGCCTGCAAAACCAGGGAATATGGGCAACATATTGTTGAAATTATCATACCGACACTAAGCATTCCATGCTTAATGTCTTCATTATTATAGCTCGTGTTTGCTGGTGTCATTGCTGTTGGTATTTGCTTAATGTGGTTTGGTACCTGATACCAAGTTGGTTAGTGGGGGGCATCTTGGTATGGCACATTACTCGGCCAATAGTACTTTGTTAACTTCGTTACAATGATATGTAGACTGGGAGAGACTCTAGCTGCAATACCTCTATACAGTTGAATGGGATAAAGGCATGATTTTCATTGAGGTCTGCCAGCATTGGCATAGTCGAGTCTGTGTGGCATAGTCTGCAGCATAATCTTTTGGGTCTCTTTAATCTGGCCATCCTCAATCATCAGGTGGCGAAGACTAGTGTAATACAACGAAGAATGGCTCTTAGATGCTCCTGGGTTTTAGACATTGCGTGTAAAGAAAATATACGACCTTCAATATACCAGGAGGTGCTGAGTTGACATCAAAAGTATCGGTAAAGATTTTACTTTATTACTCAACGTTTCGGCCAGGGGCCATCGTCAGGAGTGATCAAAAAAGCTCAAGCTTAACAATTAAAAAAAAAAGCACGCGGGGAAAAAAGCGTGCAAAAAGACACGTGGAATGCAGAAAAGCCTCCTCAGTGGTGTAGACACTCACAGAAACTCCAAGCCAGAAACAAACTATGTCAAGAAGGAATCCTCTGAGGAAGCCCGAGCCGATGGTCCATATACATATCGATGCATACACTCACGCACATATATAGACATATATCCAATACAACGCGTAATACATACTATATATAATTTATGTTTATGCAATTGTATGTGATATACCAAGACGTCGTTTGCGTGTTTAGTTGCGGCCGTAGATTACGTATATGTAGAGATTCGAGGACCTTCAGATCAGCGTTGTCCCTGGCTGTTGCTAGAATTTCTACTTTGAAGTTTGTGTTAGTGTCGCTGTGTTCCATGTTATAATGTTTGTCGATCCTCTTAGGCGAACACATGATCCATGTCAACTCAGCACCTCCTGGTATATTGAAGGTCGTATATTTTCTTTACACGCGAGACTAGTGTAGACCAGCCAACATACACCATGCTTCAAAATTACTACGACTACAACATGGCAAACACTTGCCAGCCAAATCTGTAGGCAGACGACTGATTCATAACTGTCGTTGTTGTGATAAAGCTGACAAGATGTCTGGCGTATTTTGACAACGAACTACAGCAGCTGCGAACGGTATTTCGCCGTGTGCTACTCCCCCCCCTCTGTATGAGAAGCAGACCAGAGGACGACGATATAGTCACCACACTCGAGACAACAGTGCAATGGCTCCAACACGCCAGACCCCCGCCGCACCAGACCACAACACGCGGCCATCTGGCGTGACAACCACGCCGACGTCACACCAGGCGACACTCACTCGTGGTAGAGCACCTTGCGCGTGGCGGCGTCCGGGAAGTTGGTCTGGTCGATGATGTCGCCGTAGTTGTGCAGGCGCTCGTCCAGCTGGTGCTGGTGGGCGGCCAGGTGGCAGTTGACCAGGCACAGGCTGACGCCCATCAGCGACAGTCGCAGCGCCACCGAACCCTTGTTGCCCTGCGCAAGCCCACACGGTCGGTGAGGAGGCTGCAGGTGTGCGCGCACTATCAGATTGTCAAGCAGAAGAGCCCTGAGTCTGTGCGATGGAGTGGGGTGAGGCCTTTGCCCGGTGGGTGATACACTTTGCCCGGCACAAGTCATACCCAGTGTTTTCAATAGCGCATCAGCGCATTCCAACACTTACGTGAACCGGGTAGGTGGGCAGATAATGACTACAAGAAAGCTAACTCCGAAAAACTGGAGTTGGGAGTTATGGCCGACCACATTCGTGAAGGCAGGACTTGTTTGGGGAAGGAATATTTGTTCTTTTTAGGAACAATTCATGTTTGGGACCTATGTAACATACTCAACTACAAAATGGTAGCATGACTTATTACATTTTGATTTTGAGGGAGTTTTAAGGAGGCAATTTCCAGCAGAGTAAAATTATGCAATCTGATAATCAAGTGACAAAAATTGTACACTCCAGACCCACACCTGAACATGTAAAATGTAACACCGTTAGTCATTCATCTAAACATCGATACCAGGACCCACTCACCGACAAAGCTATCTTTCAACCCAAGAATGGATTCAGCAACACATCGAGACGAGATTGGACGCAGCCACACACCACCCCTGCATCAGACAGTGGACTCGCCCGCGCATCATCACAGAGCAGCCTTCCGCCCTTCGCCCAACATCCGACAGTGAACTCACCCACATGCCGCCGAGGCCCAGGCGGACATACTTGTCCTCGAGCTGCCTGACTCGGACCACGAGCCGTCGGAGGACGTACACGGATAGCACGACACCCTGCAGTCGGCACGTGCGAAGCTTCACGTAGCCGCGGGGAGCCAGAGTCCGTCTGTCGGCAACAGGTCACGGACCAACTATGGACGGGGGCTGCCGGGTCATGCGGCGCGACAGCTGGAACGCCGACAACACGGCTTTGTGGGCGCCTGCCCAGGGGATGTGGGGCGCACTGTGGTAACGGACACAGGCGGATTCAGAGTGGGACCGTGAGTTCATGCCATGTAATGTTTGGAGTCTGAATGTTGGTGGGTCCGGCCTAAAATGTTCCACTAAATTAGGTGTTCCCTCAGGAAAACGGGACCCCCCCCCTACAAATCCGCACAGCACACAAACAACACAGCTGCAAGCACTAGCTTCCTCCTTCAGGTAACGCTTCTCAACGTTTCTGGAGAACATTGGTATTTCAAAAAGAAAGCCAGGCACACGTCCCAGAAATATTCAAAACGGGTATGTTTCACCTTTTACAAGCCCATCAGCATCTATGAATTGGTAGTTAGATACCAAGGCCACTCATGAAGATGCATAACAGCACAACGGATGGCATGGCAAAACTAACAAAGCAAACCAATCATAATCAATAAGTTACAGTTATAATGGGCCTGGTGAGTTACTATACAGGCACATTAGCAAGTACTGGAAAATCATTGCCAAAGATGAAATGTTGATGCCAGAGGGGAATTACTTCATAATTCCCGTCGTGGATGATTTGATGTGGTGGTTACGCGCGGATAATTTCCTTTTGATATGGACTTGCTTCTAACTTACATTCATTCCTCTGTATAATAATTGACAAGGTAAATTCTACAGAACTAATATAAAACACACATAATTTGATGATGCTCCATAGTTTGCTTGAGTAGCTCGCTGTTTCGACACATAGCGTGTGCCCACTGGCATAACGTTGTTCTTGTCTCTCGCAATAACACTATTGCATCGTTGAATACAAGTAGTGTATCGCTGCCAATTTCATATCGTCATCCGTGTCACCGAATCTCGAAACTTCGCACTCGTAACCCCATCATCATACAGTGCACCCCTTGGCTGGCCACGAAAGTAGCATCCTTAGGTCAAATTCACTTAGTTTACTGACTTACCATGAATGGAATTTTGAGCAGGATTACAAAAAGCGAAGAGTAGAACTATACATACAAGCATACAACACAATCCCCATCAAGATCACCAATAACAAATAAAAAAGTAAAAAAAATAGCAAGCACTACACTGAGCTAGGCAGCGAGTCGCCACGCGACGTCTACAATTTGTCCGGAAAAATAGAAAGCACGAAGTTCGTAACGACCATCGTCCACAGGACATACGCAATGGTAGGCGGGTGGGGGGATTAAGTCGCACGATTCCCCTTAACCGGGCGTCCCGAGTATGGCTATGGGAAGAGGGTTAAATAATTATACTTCCCCTTGAATCAGACCAATTGCAGTCAACACGTCAGATAAGCGGCATAACGATGGAAATGTCAGGGAACAAACTGTGGTATAAAAAATAACACGGAATACACACCATGGATGCAAGTCGCTAAGTTACGTGTAATTTACGCCAGTGTATGTGATTGTAATTTACGTCATGAAGAAAGTAAGGGAGCAATCACGTATGGCAGAGACTTCAACACACATTACCCAAGAGTAATCAATATATATATATATATATATATATATATATATATATATATATGTATATATGTATCAAAATCAGACAATGCAGCACGTGGAAGGCCGATCAATTATTTTCTTCGACGCCAATAAATTATTACCACCAAGGACATAGTCTGCCGTACGACCGTGCGTTAGTCGCTTAATATAATGACATACAATAATGAGATAGCGTGAGCTTACTTGAACAGAGCCACCCATGGATCATCGAAGAATGTATCGTAGACGTAGTTCTGTGGCTGTGATTTCACCTCCTGGCAGCTGGAACACGACGTTGCAACCGCACTGACACACAATATTAAAACATGATGGTACTTAATGTGGTTAAACTGCTTAGGCTGCGATATACAAGCTCTAGTCATACACAGTTAGTCATGTTTAGCATACACTCTACCAGAAAACTGATGAAACTAGCGTGGGCAGAAAATAATAGAAGCGACTAAAATCAAATAGATATGGACTGTATCACAGACACACATTCGATACACAAATTGACACTCGACCCACCCTATGACGTATATGTCCGGTTGTGTTGCCTGGTGCGGGTGGCCTTGCGCGCCGAGCAGTCGATCAAGGTTCGTCTTCTCGTTGGGAAACAGTGTGGCAACATTGTAGGTAACCACATGAACTCTGAGAACATATCACGTCATACCGACTGTCACAGAAGCCCGCACACCGTGCTGATTGTCACAGAAGCCCGCACACCGTGCTGATTGTCACAGAAGCCCGCACACCGTGCTGATTGTCACAGAAGCCCGCACACCGTGCTGATTGTCACAGAAGCCTGTAGTATGTCATGCATCAGCAAGAAATGCAACACAATGATACTGATACTGGAGAAATAAGTGGAAATATTTGCTTTGTATTGATATTCGTCTTCATACTCTCTCCCGGGAAACCTGCCTTCAAAAGCGCACATGGTGGTTGCAGTCCAAGAATGCACAATTATTTGTGCAGTGTTGCTTCCATGCATGTAGCATTAGTGACACCAACTATTATAGTGTATGCTCCTTGTGATGCTAAGACCCCAGCGAAATAGTTACCACCATTTACAGTAATTCCAGAATAATCCGTTCTAATATAAAATACAGGTGATCAGACGAAAAGTGTTTAACATAAAACATTTTAGCACACTCCACCAACTTCATCTCATACTTCTGTGATTCATGTCCTTGAAGTTGATATACCGAACAAGTCCACTGCAATTCATGTACGACGAAAATCTAGTTGTGCTAACCATGCAAATAAATGAATGAATAAAGACCAACTAACGAGCTAAATATAAATACTTTAGTTGCAAATGATCAGCGGAATAATCTGACGCAGTTTTAATCCTAAGATTCTTTGGAGGCAAGGATGCATCAACTGTTTCAAGTCATACAGCTGTTTATCTCTCCAGCTCCAACAGCATCTCTGCAGATAGGCACACAATACACCATACCACCATTGTCTGCATAGGAAGAGCTGATTTACAATACTAGTCTGCTGCAATGCTACAATACTTAGCATATACAACCATGATATTTCTAGAGACACATGTCATAAAATGATGGATTTTGTTGGTTTGATTCTCCTCCCAGCCTCAAATAAAACAACATCAGCAGAAAGCCTCCACTTCTGAAATGCATCAATGGTGAAATGAATACTCCTGCAACCTCAAGTTTGTCAAATATGTGCTGGGAGGTCAGAACACCTTTGACGCAATCTGACAAGTATTCTTTATAAATTTAATCCTAGTTATTGCTGGGGTGGCTTTATGAACCAGGGTTCTATTGGTAAGCAGAGCTTGTTGCGTGAACCCAAGCCTCACCACCCGATCCATGAATTCCTGTTCAACGGCAGAATTTTGACCGAAAGTTTAACGTGCCGTCGATGCACCGACACGGCCGCCCGGTAGCTCGTCCCCGGCCTTATCAGGCCAGCTGCCAACTGACCCTCCCAGCCGGGGGCTGAATGCGAGCGCATGAAGCGATTCGAACCCCGTGTTGCCAGGACAGGGGAGACCAATGCAGGCCAGCGCTCTAACCAACTGAGCTACCGGGGTGGCTTCACAGGTCAAGACAAATGTCATGATTTGTCTGGTGCCATGAACACATGACTAATGTGGTGGTATGAGGTGAGGTCATGTCCTTGGGAAGAGTCGTGGTAATGCTGTCTTCTGAAAAGAACATCATTCTGTCAGACCACTGTTCTTAGCTTCAGTCAGTCATCACTAACAAATCCCACCTGATAGGGAGCATATCTAAGTTGGTGACATCTCCTCAGACAGGTAAGGGTCTTTAGATGGAATAGTAATAGTAAGACAAGAAATGGCATACTAAAAATGATACAAATACATTGCCTAATACAGCACCAAGGCACAATGCATGAAATGCATAAATTGACACAATACTTACTTCAGTGTTTCCATATGACAGTCTTGAGCCATCCCAGACAGTGGGTCAAATATCCTGGCACCTGACAATGGGAACAATTATTATATTACTATCAGTAGTGCATGAATATTCTGGGCCTTCTCAAGGGATGGCCTTCATCTCTCTCTCTCTCTCTCCCCCCCCCCTCTCCCTCCCCCTCTCCCTCCCCCTCCCCCTCCCCCTCTCCCTCTCCCTCTCCCTCTCCCTCTCCCTCTCCCTCTCCCTCTCCCTCTCCCTCTCCCTCTCCTCTCCCTCTCCCTCTCCCTCTCCCTCTCCCTCTCCCTCTCCCTCTCCCTCTCCCTCTCCCTCTCCCTCTCCCTCTCCCTCTCCCTCTCCCTCTCCCTCTCCCTCTCCCTCTCCCTCTCCCTCTCCCTCCTCCCTCTCCCTCTCCCTCTCCCTCTCCCTCTCCCTCTCCCTCTCCCTCTCCCTCTCCCTCTCCCTCTCCCTCTCCCTCTCCCTCTCCCTCTCCCTCTCCCTCTCCCTCTCCCTCTCCCTCTCCCTCTCCCTCTCCCTCTCCCTCTCCCTCTCCCTCTCCCTCTCCCTCTCCCTCTCCCTCTCCCTCTCCCTCTCCCTCTCCCTCTCCCTCTCCCTCTCCCTCTCCCTCTCCCTCTCCCTCTCCCTCTCCCTCTTCCTCTCCCTCTCCCTCTCCCTCTCCCTCTCCCTCTCCCCTCCCTCCCTCCCTCCCTCCCTCCCTCCCTCCCTCCCTCCCTCCCTCCCTCCCTCCCTCCCACCCTCCCTCCCTCCCCTCCCTCCCTCCTCCATTACATCATCATACATTGAAAAGCTAAATGCAGGACATGAAAGACAGTTAGACATTTTTTTGGTAAGGGAGTGGTTATATGTTTCTCCATTGCACATTGAGGATATTCAGAATCCACAAGACATAAACAGGCACATGCTCAATGCACATCAAGAGAATCTAAAATGCATGCTCCATGCAAGCCTGAATGCTAATAAGATCCCTATTGTTGATGGGCAATGTCCATGCTTAGTGCACTCCCGAGAACAGCCTTGCATGCTCAAGGTCTCATCAAAATATTCGTTAATTTTTTTTATAAAAGGTGTTTTGAGATTTTTTGGGAATTGCTCTTCAGAATATGATGTTTAACAGCCTGACCTCATGGTGCATTATATAAATTATAGCTATGATAAACTAAGAGGTAAGCAGGTTAGGTTAGGTTAGGTTGGGATGGGTTGGGTTAGGTTAGGTTATGTTAGGATAGGTTAAGCTACTTCAACCATCTCATTAAGGTATGTGAACCATTTGTAGCATTAGCCAGTCAACCTAACCTCATGGCACATTATATAAATTATAGCTATGATAAACCAAGAGGTAAGCAGGTTAGGTTAGGTTAGGCTAGATTGGGTTAGGTTGGTTTAGGTTAAGCAACATTGACCATCTCATGAAGGTATGTGAACCATTTGTAGCATTAGCCAGTCAAAGCCTCAGTGCCATACCTATGACATCATTACACCATACCAATGGGACATCATCATCCAAATTGAAAAGTAAGCATCAGCAGCGAAAATGAGTGGTCACATCTTCTTAGTCATGTTCATAAACATCATATTCTGAAAAAGCATTTCCAAAAGTCCAAAAACACCTTTTATCAAAAATTTACCAAATATTCTACATTCTGCAGACTGAGCTTTCCTGGTATGTATGTGATTTGGTTACTGGCCTCCAGAGTTAATTTTCATGATGTTCATAGGTTGGACTCTTTTCTAGAATATGACCATTAGTTCAGGGTCACAGACTACATGAGTTATAATCCCAATTGGCAGGATGGTATTCAATTGCATTTATTATCACATCACATCTGATAAGTATTTATATGTATTCTGATTTGATATGTATTTGGGAATTTTGTACTTTAGGTTGCTCATATTATTTTGGGAAGAATGAGGTAAAGTTGCACTTTAAGTAATCTTTGAAGTCTTGGCATGCCTTTTTGGTTAGTTGTTTGGGCTTTAGGGCACTTTGACCAGAATGGCATTCCTTTTTGTGATGCAATGTTTATGAATGTGGTCAACATGATGTGACAACTCATTTCACCTGCAAATACATACTTTTCAGTTGACAGACAAAATAACACCAAAAGAGGCTTGGCATTGGGTAACATAGCACAAAACAATCTTCAAAAGAAAGAAAAAGAAATGTAACATAGCCTAACCAAACCTGAACACATAAACATTTCAGAAAAAAACATAAACATAAACTTCCATTTCAGAAAAAAGCCAAAATTATCTAGCTTTTTCTTTAAAATCTTCAAATAACGTAGTTCAATTTATTGATGAAGTAAAAAAAATCCTCTTAACATGTTTCAAACTAAAAATAAAAGCCTTACCTAACCTAACCTAACCCATTGTTTGCTTCATGGAGGTAAAATGTGTGTAAGACTTGACCTATATATGCCTCAAAATGCAATAATGTCACACATGTTTAAATGATAGGCTTATTAATGTGATTAAAATGGTGTGATCACTGCACTGATGTTCTCACCATGGTATGCTACCATGCTAGCATACCATTCCTTCCATTGTGCATGTCAGTTGGTTATTGGTTTTACGACACATCGACCGTTGAGTCATGTAGCGTCGCCAATCTCTCACGCTGATTGGTCGCGGGCGAAGAGTAGCGACAGGTGAGAATCGAACCCACAACCTTTCGATTGTGAGATGAGCATCTTACCCCTAGACCACTCGTCCCCTCCATTGTGCATGTCAGACAACACAAGTATTGCACAACTAGGTATGCCAGAAACAAAGCATCTTCAATCATGACTTAGGAGTGTTGAATTGCTCATTCACAAAGTCTGAGAGGTGCCAGGTATGGCTACAGGTGAGCTATGGCATAACTACCAAAACTACAATAATACCAATACATATGCCTATGAATCTACATAGTTACAACTTACATATGCCTCTTACTCTAGCAAACAACAAATGGAAAGAAGTCATCAGGTAAGAAATTGTCATTCATATGCACATTTCAAAAGAACAGAGTCATACATTAAGAGCACACACAATAAGGCAGCAAAGTACCTACGTCTATGGAAGTCATGTTTTGGTTTCAAAACACCATAAGCCCCATCCCAAGCAAGCCAGGTACAAGGCACAAGTCATCTCGATAGCTCCCTGGGGTAGGCGATTACCATCTACGTGCACAACCACGATTTTCCCCCTGTCCCTTTACATGTATGCCCACCTACCTAGTACCTACCTAGGTTTTCAGAAAGTTTTGGTTAAAAAACAAAAAGGCAAAAAAAACGCACTCAATTGGGTGTGTTGCGATTGACGACTGACCTTGGCCAAAATAATGTCACTGGTGCGCCAAGAATACCACAAAACCAGATAGAATACTCTGCCGGTATATAGCGCCTTGACTCTGCCTATCAAATGGGAATGCTGATGATAGCAGCAACGATTCTCTGCGATGGCTCCATTACGGATTTCATTCTGGAGAGTGGGGAGCGTGATTCACTCGACCTCTGCCAGTGCAATTTGTTTCGATTTTTTCACTTAGGGCATATCGACAAGAGGGCTCCAGAAATTCCCGAAAAAGACACTTTGGGTGTATTAAAATGGCACTTTTTTCAGATCATTGTGAAAAACACCACAACTAATTTTGGTTAGGGTAAAGTACGAAAATACCCTATATCAGGAGTGGATCAAATAATTGTCATTAAGTAGGCCCATTTGTTTTGACAGGTGCTACTGCGGAAGTACCTGGAGCCTTTTCCTTCCAAGGGGCGCATCTGGTTGAACAAAGTCGTGCGGGGTACATTCGAGCCTTCCCGGAGGGGCAGCCTGAGTGCACCCCGCACCCATTTGTTAAAAGTCACCGGATATCGGCTGCTATGTTTTCAAGGGGGTTCATTTTTGTTGTATTTAAATCATTAGCGACAACTTCATTCTCCTGTGAAGGGGACCATCTACCACCATCGTTCATACGTAACCGGATTTCAACTCTTGTATTCCTTGATAGACGTCTCACACTGCTCAAGTTGCTTCTGCACGAATCGCTTAATAATGTAAGATATTCCAATTTTACGCATTTCAATATAAAACGCCCGGTTGTCCTCACGCTAGCGTCAGTGTCCTTGTACACCCGCCTTGCGCATTCGGCGCATTCGCCACACTTCGTGCGATTCCCCTGGTTTCTGCTAGACATTCTACGTTTTGTTAGCTGCTTCCATATGATGTATTCATTTGTGGTTTTTTTCTTTGATGTTGCTGAACTGAAGAGACAGTTTAGCCTTTGTAAAAATGGCAGGGTGTGTAGCGTGGTGGAATGTTGATCGGTGTTTTCTCCCCCAGGCGACACTACCATCTTTCCCCTGGGCAAAGGGGCCGTCCCCCCCCCCTGAGAGGCTGTGGGCCCCCAAAGAACAGCACCGGGTTTGGATAAAATTGCGCCGGACCCCATAAAAATCCTGCTGGGCCCCCAAAATTCGCACCGGGGACACTGAACATCACATTTAGGACCCTAAAAGTTGAGCTGTCTCCCTGTGAATGTCGTCGGGGCTCCAAAATCGAAATGATGCTCTGAAAATCACATTTGGGGCCCCTAAAATCGCTTAGTAATCTCTAAGAATGACGCTGCGGGTTCCAAAATGTGGGACCGGCGCCATCAAAAAGTCGCACAGGGGCCCTGCAAAATTACACTTGGGCCTCGAAAGGTCGGGTCGGTGCCCCCGAAATAGCGCTCAGAACCCCAAGAGTCTGGCCGGGTTCCTGAGAATCGCGCTTGACCCTCAAAAGTTGGACCGGGACCCCTGAAAATCACGCTGAGGCCTCACAAATTCGCGCATGGGTACCTGAAAATCACGCCGGGGACCAAAAAATTCGTGTCGGTGGCCTTGAAGATTGCGCTGGGGCCACAAAAAGATGGGTCGGACCCCAGAATATTGCGTTGGGAGCCTCAATGTTTTGCGCCTGGTCCCTGAAAATCACACTGAGGGCTCGACAGGTAGCGCAGGGGCCCCAGAAGTCGCAGCTCCCCCACAAAAATCAATTATCATCCAAGATATCACTGAGGCCTCACAAATCGGTTCAATGATCCCCAAACAAAACCGTCGGGCCCCGGAAACGAAACTTGCCGTGCCACCGAAAAAAAAATCGCACCGGAAACCCCAAAACTTGTACCGGGGCCAAAAATATCGCGCAGGTGCCTTAAAAAGTAAAACTCTATCCCCCAAAAAATTATACCGCGACTCGATCGAATCGACCAAAGCACCGGAATATTAAGAACAGGTCCCGAAAGAAAACTATCCGTAGGATATTTCTACTCTGAAGGGTGCCATCGGCTAGAAAACTTGAGCAGCCGCAGTGGCGTACCAAAGGAGAAATGCCCCTCCATCCTGAGTGGGATAGGCTCCAAAGAATCATGCAGGGATCCCAAAAATCGCGCTGGGGCACAAAAAATTCGCATCGGGGCCATTCGAATTTGTGTAGGGGGCTCCGAATAAATAAAGCGGACCCCAGAAGGCTCGTGCCTGGGGCGGAAAATTTGCACCGGGGCCCGCCAAAATCGCGCTGGGGCCCAGCTAAGTATAACATGCCCTGGGAACTCCCGGCGGGCCCCAAAATATCGCGATCGGGATCGAATATTCCCATCGGTAGTCCAAAAAAACTTGTGTCGGGGCATCAAAAACTCTCGTCAGGACTCCCAAAAATTGTTGTCCAGGACCCCAAATCAGCACAGCGTGGGCCCAAAATCTCATCTTGACCCAAAAACGATGAAGCCGAAGCCATCCAAAATAAGCAGTGGTTCCCAAAAATAAATGTCTGAGCCAGGAAAATGGCTCTGGAGCCCCAAACATAGCACGGGATTCCTTCACAAAATGGCATAGGGCCCGAAAGAAACGTACGGAGCTCGAAACAAAAATCGCGGTGGGACTTAAAAATATGGCGCCGGGTGTCCCAAAAAAAAAAAACAGGTCGATATTCGAACATTAAAAAAATATATAAGAGGTCACCAAAAATCGCGTCGAACTTTGGCGTTGGGTCACCAGAACCATGCGTCTGGGCCCGAAAAGTCACACCGGAACCCAAAGTCCTGCTGGGGTCCACGAGTGTGCGTCAAGAGCCCCAAAAACATAACAGGAACGTAAAAGCACAATGAGGCCGAAAAGGCATCGGGCCCTCCAAAGCGCACCGATTCTCGCAAAAAGTGGCAGGGCCTTCAAGCATGCGTTCCATTCCTACATAAACACACCTGGAGTTCCAAAAATACGCCGGAGGCCCTCGAGCACACCGGGGCCATGAGAGCGCGTGAAGGCTTCAAAAACAAGCTGGGACTCGAAAAAGCGACATGGACCTAAAAAAGAACAAAAAGGTCGAGCACTAAATATGCACATCGGGGTGTTCGGAAACGCGCCGGTACCTACCAAAACTCATTGGTGCACGAAAAGCAACAAAATCATAAGAAGAGCCGGGGTCTCAAAAATGTTCCGGACCCGTAACAAAAATTGGTGCGAGCCCTAAAACACATCCGTAGACGAAAAACCTCAACTGGTCCAAAAAATACACACCGTTCTGGGACCTCGGTAAGGTAGCCAATCTGGGAGCATATTTAACCAAAGAGGTGAAGTGCACGAAAGCCCATCGGGTATCAGGATATCTTTATCATCAGAAAATGTGGGAAGAAAATAAATATTCATCGAATTGAATTGATCGAATTTGCTCAGCGAACCCCCATGCGAAGCATTCCATCGCGTAAAATATGGCGCAAGACTATCATGTAGTAACAATAAGAGAATCGTAGGAGGCCTATTAAAAACCATATAATCACACGAACTATGTGGCAAATGCGCCGAATGTGCAAGGCGGGCGTACACGTGCACGAACGTTGACGTGGTGGTGACCGGGCGTTATGGACTGGAATGCCTGAAATTATTTTTAAAAAATTGTCATTTTTTTAGTGATTTGTTCAGGTGTAAGTTCAGTAGTCTGAGGGGAATAATCAAAGGATACCAAAAGAAAAACCATGCATCGAGCAAGGTGGGGAGTTAGGGTTCAAATCCGGTGGCTTAGTATCGATGGTGATAGATTGAGCCCCATCCACAGGACAATTAGGTTGGTCACTAATTAATTTATTTTAAAGAATTAAAAGGGCACTTTTGAAAAATAGTGGTCTAAATCCGGTGTCTTTAAACCAAAAATAGTGGTAGGTTGGGCACCCTCCAAATCCTTTTGCCCCCTCCCATGCCGCAAACCCAACGTACGCCACTGGGGGGATAGGGTTCAGCGTTGGATCCGCGCTTAAAGTTGGTCTCGCCCCAAACAAGTGGGCTAGATCCACCAGTGACGCCATATAATACTGATTAGGTATGAGCAAGAAATCCCACCCAGTGAAAATTCCTTAGAGGAGGCCCGGGTGCTTTGAGGGATCGGTTCGTTTTTGAAAATGTGTCTATTTAGTGTCACGCATTTCATAAGATAACATCGTTTTTGTCCGAGCCCCAGCTTGTTTTTGAGGCATTCACTCTGTCTTTGCGGTCCCGGTATGCTTTGTGGCTCTCGACGCGTTTTTAGACCATCCAGTGTATTTTTGGATGCTCCCAGCGTGTTTATTTAGGGCTCCAGCGCATACTTTATGGTCCTTGAAGCTAGCGCTAGGGCCATACCACACCTTAGTTCTGCGGTATTGTTATAGTTAATACTCCTGGAGCCACAAGGGTCAGAAAATCGTGTTGAGCTGGCGCCATGAACCCGCATGAAACCAGTTCATAGTAACGAACGAACGCGTTTTCCTTTTTGTCACTGGTAGGAACCATGGGGCAGGTATCGTGTTGTGCCACCACCTGCAAAACGTGCAGCTGAAGGGTACTTAAGTAAAGAAGGTAAGTTTTAAACAAAAAAAGAGGAAAAGAAGCGTACATACATCTTTTTTGGGGGAAAAGAGTGGTTAGCACGCATGATATACATATTGTGCAAGGGAACTGATTTAACACGTCCATAGCACGTCTGTTGAAGGGGAACTGATTAGCACGTATCTTGGAAGGCAGCTGATTAGCACGTCGGTTGGAAGGGAACTGATTAGCACGTCTCTTGGAAGGCAGCTGATTAGCACGTCTGTTGGAAGGGAACCGATTGGCTCGTCTGTTGGAAGGGAACTGATTAGCACGTCTGTTGGAAGGGAACTGATTAGCAATTCTGTTGGAAGGGAGCTGATTAACGCGTCTGTTGGAAGGGAGCTGATTAACGCGTCTGTTGGACGGGAGCTGATTAACGCGTCTGTTGGAAGGGAACTGATTATAGCACGCATGTAACAGGTCTGTTGGAAGCAAAAGTTAGACTTGTGCATACTATGAATTGTAGCTTACGGCGTTTTCACACTTTCTCTTCAAATTATCAGCGTAAATTATTGCAATTAACCTAGTTTTTGTAAATGCTAATAGAAAGCTCATGTCAATGGTTCAATCCCCCTTGCTATATGTTGATATCATGGTAACTACCACAACTGAAGCACAGCACAACTAATATAACCAAAAAATATTATCATAGCCACGACGGAAGACGGCCACAGTGGCATGTGTTTCTATAATCGCCAATTACATCATTCCTCATATTTCGGGACTCTCCGGTCTTTTCCTGAACTATACACCGCGCCGACTAAGAATGCAGACAAGCAGCGGGTTAAGTCTATCCCCCCCCCCGCCTGCAAATAATCATCATAGATAGGTAAGGTAGCACCGTAGACATTGCAGTGGCGCAGCAACGGCAACTTTTTCACCTGCAACATTGCCCTTTTCTACATCTGCATCTTTTTGCCTGCTTTGAGGCATCAATTGTCCTTCGCAACAGCAGCCTTGCGTTTTGCAGCGTGAACGTTGTCGGCGATCATCCAGCTATGCGAGTGATCTGCATGTTTAACTGATGCCCAGAGAGGCTGTGGTAAGCAGCTGCAGGCCGTGCCTGACGGCGTGAGTTGCGTGACCAGTGCTCAGTGGTCACAGGTGACACGTCGTGATCAGTGGTCACAGGTGACACGTAGTGATCAGTGGTCACAGGTGACACGTCGTGATCAGTGGTCGCAGGTGACACGTCGTGATCAGTGGTCACAGGTGACACGTAGCGATCAGTGGTCACATGTGACACGTAGTGATCAGTGGTCACATGTGACACGTAGTCATCAGTGGTCACAGGTGACACGTAGTGATCAGTGGTCGCAGGTGACACGTAGCGATTAGTGGTCACAGGTGGTACATCGTGATCAGTGGTCACAGGTGACACGTCGTGATAAGTGGTCACAGGTGACACGTAGTGATCAGTGGTCACAGGTGACACGTAGCGATCAGTGGTCACAGGTGACACGTCGTGATCAGTGGTCACAGGTGACACGTATCGATCAGTGGTCACAGGTGACACGTAGTGATCAGTGGTCACAGGTGACACGTCGTGATCAGTGGTCACAGGTGACACGTAGTGATCAGTGGTCACAGGTGACACGTCGTGATCAGTGGTCACAGGTGACACGTATCGATCAGTGGTCACAGGTGCACGTCGTGATCAGTGGTCACGGTGAACGTATCGATCAGTGGTCACAGGTGACACGTCGTGATCAGTGGTCACAGGTGACACGTAGTGATCAGTGGTCACAGGTGACACGTAGTGATCAGTGGTCACAGGTGACACGTAGTGATCAGTGGTCACAGGTGACACGTAGTGATCAGTGGTCACAGGTGACACGTAGTGATCAGTGGTCACAGGTGACACGTAGTGATCAGTGGTCACAGATGACACGTAGTGATCAGTGGTCACAGGTGACACGTAGTGATCAGTGGTCACAGGTGACACGTCACCATCGGCGGCATATCTGCACGGCCGCAGCACGTACCGCCGTGGAAGGCGTTGCCGCGTGTCACCCACCGACTGCCACATCGATCTCGGACTGGAACGTCGGGCCGACACGAATGACACGATTCATCCGCGCATTGCCACCACGACACCAGTATACACAAAGGAAGCCTGAAGCCCGATGCGCGCCACCAGGCCTCATTAGCCTGATTCACCGCAACACGCCTCGCTCCTCGGCCGTAACGACCGCCGTCTGCAGTGACAATCAGCATGGTCTTCTCTGGCAACTTCAGCAGCCTGCCTGCACCAGAGGAAGAAAGCCTCAGGCGCCCACTTACTCGCGGACTCGCGAGGTCGATAGCTCCTGTTGTCAGTCGAGGCTGAAGGAAATACAAAAGGTAATACACGGTAGCAACCATGGATGCAGGACCTAGCATTACAGGTAATCAACCTGTGCAACTGCGACATCAATTTGCCGTAAGCTACATTGCCTAGTCGGCTTTGTGACATGAGCTTGCGATTTATAATGCAAACTGCGAATGCTTGATTACAATGGAATGCAAGTTAATATTAAAAGCAAGTTGAATTACAAGCAGGCAGGACGATTGACATGCATCCGCTGTGAATCATGTGAATTATGCGTGTAGTTTCTGGAAATGGCAGTTCCCATATATCACTCATATGATGGTACAATCGCTATGCTAGTAGGGGAAAGTGGAAACGGAATAGAGAGGCAATGTGGTATTTCGAAAATACTCATTGATTAGCATTGCGAACTGGTGTCACTCTTGTCAATTAAATTATCTAATTTACCATACTTTGCTCCTGTAGCAAAACGACTGAGTGGGTTCAAGCCCACTGAGCGATGAAGTGAGCATAGGACGCATTTTCCTATTTTCGACCATCTGATGTTATTTGGGCATGCATAGATTCTTGTGATTAGAGGGTAATGAGTCACCTATTGCTTTGAGACTGATATCAAACTAGAATTTTTTTCGTTACCCGTTCGTATTGCAACATTTTTTTTATCTCGTGTAGTGCTCAAACGCCACGGTATAAGCTCGACTAACCAACTTTGTCATCTGGTGCATAACGGGGCATGAAGGAGGCGGCAAAACAGGGTCCCCGTTTTGCCCGCACTTCACGTCGGACACCTGTAGTACCAAACTGTTACTTCTTCGCCATGCTTCATTCCTGGTATATATATGCCATCACAACCTTGCCAGCAGATGCCGTGTTCGTTTGCTAATATCGTCGTTTGCCTGCCCTTTTTCCTGCCATATCGCTAACTTACTTTGACGTTATTACGGGTTTGCCTTCGCCTGCTACCTTTCACTCTACGGAAACAATTAACTCCAGGACACTGATCTAACATAAACTAGCAACGCCCAAGTAACGAACAGTCTCGAATTACTGCTACCGTACACATGTTGGTTAACTGATATTGCCATATACTCTGTTCCATCTTGCACCATGGGTGGGGACAAATTGCAACCAGGAAAGGTCTACTTTACACAAGTATTAAGCTTAAGCAGAATCCTGTAGGTAGTCAAATGTGGTACACAATAAGACGAAGCATTTCAAAGTTAAGCCTGAGGGCAATACATCTTTAATAGGTTCCGATATTTGTGTGTCGGGGCCATAGAATGCTAAGGTCCCCGTATTGCCTCCGCCCCCTCCCCCACTCATCTGTCACAAAATGACAAAATTGAAAATAAACTGACGAGCAGGCCTAGTGCGATACACTTCCACCCCACATACCGTTCAATGATACTCCTAATCTAATCCCATATACTCACTGCCATATCTAATATCATTGTTTATCCGTGTATTCAAATATACTAACCAGCAGATTAATCATCCACTAATAGGTGAAGTCGCCATGTATTAGAGCCACTGCAATACATGTGAGAACAAACAACTGTGCATTGCAGGAGTGATAGTAGCATAATCTAAACATGTGGCATCAGCTAGTTCTAAGTACAAGCTTTATATGTGGTAAAGTGGTGAAGCAAAAAAGGCAGCGCACGCCTGCAATAAAAAGAGCGTAATTAATAGCAATAGCCATTGCTGTGAGACGCTACTTGGCCTTGGTACACCCACAACCTCATCGAAACCACCAATGTACGCTTTCGCTGCTGCCTTGAATGAGGCCGATAGAGTATGAAGGATGTCTGCCATATGACACTTCTAAATTTACTAGCCTGGGAAGTCTGCAACACATGTCCGATTGCACCGTGTTAACCGGTGCTCTTGGAATCATAGTATTGCACCGTGTTAACCGGCGCTCTTGGAATCATAGTATTGCACCGTGTTAACCGGTGCTCTTGAATAATTGCACCGTGTTAACCGGTGCTCTTGAATCATGTTTCCCCTTTATGTTGATCTTCGTGTGCGGGACAATAGAGTTGGCGCATGCAGAGGGAAGTGTACCAGAAGGCACACTTCCCTGTGTGTCCTGCAGAGTTCGCCTTTATGCGAACTCTGCAGTGGGGCTTGATTAAATGCACCCAATGGTCTTGAAGAGTTATGCAAATGAGCTTCCGTACCAGAAGCTGACGTTCGTCCCGTTGCAATGCTAATGTAATGCTATATAGCTTTCCGAACAGGTCGCATGTAGTTTATTATCTAACTCCAATAGTTTTAGAGTTCACCAGGGGTGGCAATGCCTCCTCCCCCTCCCAGTGGGGCGCGCTGGGCCTTTCACCGCAGCGAGGCGTGAGTTAGTAGAATTTTCGAAAGCATGAAATTACAGGTAGTGCTTCTGCGTGGTGGTGGTGTTTTCGAGGTGGTGCTTTTCCATGTGCCACCATAAGCCTGAAATGCTGAGCGTGGAAAACCTAGCTGGTGCTCAAACAAATTGAGATGGTGTCGGGAACCATCTGGCAGCAATTAAACTCGATGCATGCGGAGAGGTGACAACTCGCTCGGAACCAGTCAGCTCTCGCTGTATTCTAGGTCCACAGAACAACAAGGTGTAAGAACCCTCTAAAACCGAGGTGCGCCTGCACAAGCGTGGTCGCCTTGCAAAGGCAGCAGCACCGCTCCTGACGACTGCACAAGGGATGCATGGGTGTGCTGTGCTAGTGGTGCTGGGTGTGCTGGGTGTGCTGTGCTGTGCCAGCCACTTGGGAAGTGATCAGGCCTGTCGCGTGCACACGAGGTGACGACGTCGTCAGCACTTCCACCTCCGCGAATCACGCGCCGGCCGTTCGGTGGCGGCGAAGTCCACAGCAGACACACACCAGATAGTCGATCAGCTCGGCCACGGTCAGCAGCGAGGCGCCCACCATCAGGCCGAGCCCGCCGCCCAGCTCCGACAGGAACTGCGCCTGCGGGTACGTCTCCACCTCCTCGGCGGTGCGCACCGTGGTCAGGAACCAGAGCGACGCGTGCGTGGCGATCTCGCCGCTCGTCGTTGGCCGGTGCGCCAGCCTGGCCGCCTGTCGCGACTGGTCGATGCTGACCGTGTCCGGCGCGCTCGCCAAGTACTGCTGCCAGCTGCACGGCAGTACACACTGACACGTGCGCACGCTGGCCGTCATGGTGCTCTCGTCCAGGAGGTGCATCCCCGTCGGACCGGACTGCCCGCGGAACTGATCGAGCGAGGTGCAGGGAGTGCGGTTGGCCGCCGAGCGAAGCCACGGGACGCGGCAGCTGACTCGGTCGAGCCCGACCCGGGCGACCACGCACTCCTCCGTGCAGAGCTGCACGGCTCTCGCGGGGTCGTCGGAGCAGTTGCTGTAGTCGGCGTGCCGCTTGAAGACGTTGGTGATGACGTCGACAGAGATGGAGCTGTTGGCGTGGAGTTTGACGCGTGTCACCAAGCCAGCAAAGAGGGCAAAGTCCGAGAAAGTGACTGTGTTATCGTGGATGAAAAGCACCCAGCCGTCATGTTCATGCGGAAGGAAGTTGTTCCGCTCCCTCAGCACTATATCCAACTGCCCATCGAGGTGCGAGGCCGGGACGGTTGTGTCCATGTTCAGCGTGGAGCACGTGCCGAAAAAAGCCGAGTGGACGGTTTCGATTGTGCCGAGGTTCGAGCAGTTGGTCTTGGACAATGTGCACGAGTCCACCATCTCCTCCCACGAGTAGCTGGCCGCGCTGATGAACGCATCCAGACTGAACTCTTCCCACCGTAGCATAGAGAATGCACTCGGTCCATTCATCACCCAGTCCAAAATAGAGACGCCCTCCCGACTCATCGCCTCCACCACGTCCTTCTTATACTTGTTGCTGTGGCATATGGTGAGCGCCGGCAGGTGGATGTCCGACTGTATTTGGGTGGAGGTGGTCCATGTCGTTCCTCCGACCACCGCGCGGCGAACGGTGGAGGTCAGTTGGCAGCAGAGCGAGGCGGTCAGCACCAGCAGCACCAGCAGCCACACCAGTCGGCGCGGCCACCAGGCGTCAGGGCTGAGCACAATCGACACGCCGGTGATGCTCAGCTGGCCGGGCGGAAGGCAGCGCTGCCGACCAAACGACATCTCGCCACAGCTCGTGTGCCCTTCCTTGAGCTTCCGACGGACGAGCTCGTCGTTGGTGACCTCTCGTCCGCACGGGGCTGCGCGGTGACCTGCGCTTCGCCGGGCTCCTGGGCCGGCTCCTTCCGCGCTCCAGGAGAGACAGGGCGTCGGCGGTTGTGCACGCATGGCCATTGAGACTCACACTTGTGCCGATCGGTGGCCACCAGTCGCGCCGGCGCCCGACACCGACTCCCACAGTCAGCCGCAGTTCTGCCACTCCTCACCTGTTCAGTCGTCGACACTCGGACAACAGTCTCTCCTCACGTGTTCAGTTGTCGACACTCGGACAACAGTCTCGCGAGACGTTCCACTGACCCGCTGGAAACGCGTGCCACAATCGAGCGCGCCTCGGGTCGCCTGCCTAGCCGTCCCGGCGGCCACCGGGCGCTCGTGTCGCCAACAGGGCGCCGCCGCCGGGCACACCGCGGGTCGGCCGGCGGTGACGTCAGCTCGGCAAACGGCTGCGAGCACGCACCGTGGCGCCTGCGAAGGGACCTGTCGCTACTTGACATGGGGTCTGTTCCCGTGGCTCCACCAGAAGTAACTCAGTGGAGGTTACTTGAGGCTAGTTGAGACTTGCCCACGGGAACGACCGGTGAAGCTTGGTGGAGAAATCAGCTGACAGCGGTGTGAATTCCACGACAAAAAGGAAGCATTTGGCGCCGTATCATAAATTGGCCAAATTGCCTTTCAAATGTTTGTCCAGATGATCGCACAATGTACATAGTATGCCTTGTTTTACAAAGTCCCAAATTTGTCTTTATTTCTGGCTATGTATGTGTCCTCAGAGACTGCGGGGAACACACATGTCCTTTTCGCCTATGGGATGAACCAGGCAATCTCTCTTTCCTCTCGGTTGAGCATCGTCTCCCCCTGTTTTGCGGTTTGGCCTGCCTTCTTAACGTACACACTGGCGGATCCAGGGGGGGGGCATTCCGGCCATGCCCCCCCAAGCGCCTGAAAGGGGGGGCCATAGTGTCTTTGCCCCCCCAACCAACAAAAATAAACTGAATTAAAATGCAGTAACCTTTGCTGAGGTTAAAAAATAGCGTTCAGGGTGAAATAATCTTCAATTTTAAAGGTATTTTGTTATAATGTTTGGAAGCACAATATGGTAGCATAGTAGATTCGGACACATCGAGGGTTCTATGGTGTTCTATAGCCTTGGGTTATATGCTGTTGAAGTTCTGCTTACAGCAAGAGATGACGAAATCAGCAGTTTCATTATTCCTTCGTCAGATAGGTTCATGAAGTTTGTTTAGCCAGTAACGGGCAAGCGGACCCAGTGAGCCAGATTTCGAAAGCGGAATTTGAACAGGATGTTTTGTGCGAGTGACCAGTTGAGCCCAGTTGAGCAGCATGCTTCGTATGTTGGTGTTGAGGTTGCTAAGATGAAGAGACAGGCTACATTGACTGATTTTTTCAAGAAGAATAGCAAGAGGAGGTATGTATTTATATCCTGAATAAGAGATAACTGGTGGGTTTGCATGTTCACTGGCGGATCCAGGGAGGGGCCATTCCGGCCATGGCCCCCCGAAGCGCTTAAAAGGGGGGGGGGCATAGTGTCTTGGCCCCCAGAAACCAACAGAGGTCAACTAAATTAAAATGCAGTAACCTTTGCCTGTATAACCTAGGCAGTTGATGCGCCCCTAAACCCCAATAACAACAACAACAGTAACCTTTGCCGAGGCTAAAACATTGCGTCTGGATGAAAGAATCTCCAATTTTAAACGATTTTTTTTTTCAAAATTAAAAATAACTGTTTGGAAGCCAGTATGGTAGCATAGTAGATTCTGACACACATCGAGGGTTCCATGCTGTTCAAGTTCTGCTTACAGCAAGAGTTGACAAAATCGGATCCGCCAGTGTGTACACGTGCACGAACGTTGACGTGGTACAAGACGTTGAACGTGAACGTGAACGTTTTGGTAAACAAGAAGAAAGATCCGGTAACATAGAGACCTCCATAGGTGGAGGTAGGCTGGGGCCCCTATACAGGAAATTATATTGTCAATGATTAGTTTATTTTTATTTTACTTATTATTTAAAAAATGGCCCCCTTTGCCAAATAGCGGTCGAAATCCGGTGCTTTTAAGCAAAAATAGTGGGAAAATGGGCACCCTCCAAATCCGTTCGGCCCCTCCCCTGATGCGATTCCTAGGTACGCCACTGGGGGAGGGGGAGGGGAGGGGCTGACGCCGAAAACCGAAAGTTGCCCCCCCAAACCGGTGGGCTAGATCCGCCAGTGAACGTACAGCATATAATCTCGTGTCTGGACCCGCCGGGCTCCCTCGGCCCCGAGGCGCTTCTCTACCCGATGCTGACTTTTCCTCATCTCAACTTGCCCGACCTCGTCGATCGGGCTCGAGTAGGATTTTAGTCGTCGCCAGGAGAACGGCGGTACTTCTGGGCACGGGAATTGCGGCGGATCCGGCCGGTAAAGTAACATCTTCCCTTAGGCCGAATGACGTAGATCAAAGGCCTAAAAAAAGATGTTTTGTGGTCTGCATCTGTTACTTCGATTATTATTCATAGTTGTAGTAGAAATTTCATATTTCCTTTGTGAAGGATGACCCTGGTATTCAGTTGATGCATGAAGATGAGATTCATATGATGGAGGACGTTGTTTACGCGCAAATATATGGCGCAAGTGCGCCGTGACTGAGCTCAACTGAAAAATCACAATTGGACCCTGCTCCTGGGCTGGTGGAGCTTTTGCTCCACTGGTGGAGGTTAGTGGAGGAAAAATATCCACCGGATTTGCGACGGGAACGACCAGTGGAGGTTTGTGGAGGTTAGTGGAGCCACGGGAACAGACCCATGGTGGCAGCCGGTGGTCAGGCCGCCGACCCGCGGAGTGCCACTGGAGGGTTGTAGGGGGTCGTGGGAGTTGCCGACACATGACCCAATCTCCGTGCATAATTGCGTATCATTGTCATTGCCAGCCAGGTCATGCCACAAGTTTAACTTCGGAAATAGCGTGTATTTCGTAACCCTAAGGGCGGTAGACCGGCATGGTTTTCTGAAGCAATTATCGGCTGCGGACAGCAGCATTCTGGGTCGATTCTTCCCGGTCAACGCGGGTGGGCACGAGGTAAAAAATTGAGTAAGTCATGGGTGCCCCGATGCCCACAAATAAATAGAAAAACACACCCTCAGATAGGTAGGTTTGATAAAGCGTCACTATTGACCAAGTGAAACATGTATGTTGATGAACATTAGGTATAAACCAAGTGTCAAGTTGGCCTTCATTGACAATGCAAAAAATGAGCAAACTAACACTGCATTAATAACTCGAGCTTTCGGTTATAGACCTTCGTCATGAGTGGACTGCTGACGAAGGTCTAGAACCGAAACCGAAAGTCGGACCGCAAGCTGGATACGGGCTACATCCACAACACAAATGACGGGTCCGGGTATGGGCCGGCCCTCACGGGTCCGGATATGGCTCGGGCCTCACGGGTCCGGGTATGGCTCGGGCCTCACGGGTCCGGGTATGGCTCGGGCCTCACGGGTCCGGGGTATGGCTCGGGCCTCACGGGTCCGGGTATGGCTCGGGCCTCACGGGTCCGGGTATGGCTCGGGCCTCACGGGTACGGGTATGGCTCGGGCCTCACGGGTCCGGGTATGGCTCGGGCCTCACGGGTCGGGTATGGCTCGGGCCTCACGGGTCGGGGTATGGCTCGGGCCTCACGGGTACGGGTATGGCTCGGGCCTCACGGGTACGGGTATGGCTCGGGCCTCACGGGTCCGGGGTATGGCTCGGGCCTCACGGGTACGGGTATGGCTCGGGCCTCACGGGTCCGGGGTATGGCTCGGGCCTCACGGGTCCGGATATGGGCCGGCCCTCACGGGTCCGGATATGGCTCGGGCCTCACGGGTACGGGTATGGCTCGGGCCTCACGGGCCCGGATATGGCTCGGGCCTCACGGGTACGGGAATGGCTCGGGCCTCACGGGTCGGATATGGGCCGGCCCTCACGGGTCCGGATATGGCTCGGGCCTCACGGGTCCGGATATGGCTCGGGCCTCACGGGTCCGGATATGGGCCGGCCCTCACGGGTCCGGGTATGGCTCGGGCCTCACGGGTCCGGATATGGCTCGGGCCTCACGGGTCCGGGGTATGGCTCGGGCCTCACGGGTCCGGATATGGCTCGGGCCTCACGGGTCCGGATATGGCTCGGGCCTCACGGGTACGGGTATGACTCGGGCCTCACGGGTACGGGTATGGCTCGGGCCTCACGGGTCCGGATATGGCTCGGGCCTCACGGGTCCGGGGTATGGCTCGGGCCTCACGGGTACGGGTATGGCTCGGGCCTCACGGGTACGGGTATGGCTCGGGCCTCACGGGTCCGGATATGGCTCGGGCCTCACGGGTCCGGATATGGCTCGGGCCTCACGGGTACGGGTATGGCTCGGGCCTCACGGGTCCGGGTATGGCTCGGGCCTCACGGGTACGGGTATGGCTCGGGCCTCACGGGTACGGGTATGGCTCGGGCCTCACGGGTCCGGGTATGGCTCGGGCCTCACGGGTCCGGGTATGGCTCGGGCCTCACGGGTACGGGTATGGCTCGGGCCTCACGGGTCCGGATATGGCCCGGGCCTCACGGGTCCGGGGTATGGCTCGGGCCTCACGGGTACGGGTATGGCTCGGGCCTCACGGGTCCGGGTATGGCTCGGCCCTCACGGGTACGGGGTATGGCTTGGACCTCACGGGTACGGGTATGGCTCGGGCCTCACGGGTACGGGTATGGCTCGGACCTCACGGGTACGGGTATGGCTCGGACCTCACGGGTACGGGTATGGCTCGGGCCTCACGGGTACGGGTATGGCTCGGGCCTCACGGGTACGGGTATGGGCCGGACCTGGCTCGGGCCTCACGGGTACGGGTATGGCTCGGACCTCACGGGTACGGGTATGGCTCGGGCCTCACGGGTCCGGATATGGCTCGGGCCTCACGGGTACGGGTATGGCTCGGGCCTCACGGGTACGGGTATGGCTCGGGCCTCACGGGTCCGGGGTATGGCTCGGGCCTCACGGGTACGGGTATGGCTCGGGCCTCACGGGTACGGGTATGGCTCGGACCTCACGGGTACGGGTATGGCTCGGACCTCACGGGTACGGGTATGGCTCGGGCCTCACGGGTACGGGTATGGCTCGGGCCTCACGGGTACGGGTATGGGCCGGACCGGGCTCGGGCCTCATGGGTACGGGTATGGGCCGGCCCTCACGGGTACGGGTATGGCTCGGGCCTCACGGGTACGGGTATGGGCCGGACCGGGCTCGGGCCTCACGGGTACGGGTATGGGCCGGCCCTCACGGGTACGGGTATGGCTCGGGCCTCACGGGTCCGGGTATGGCTCGGGCCTCACGGGTACGGGTATGGCTCGGGCCTCACGGGTACGGGTATGGCTCGGGCCTCACGGGTCCGGATATGGCTCGGACCTCACGGGTACGGGTATGGCTCGGGCCTCACGGGTCCGGGTATGGCTCGGACCTCACGGGTACGGGTATGGCTCGGACCTCACGGGTACGGGTATGGCTCGGGCCTCACGGGTCCGGGTATGGCTCGGACCTCACGGGTACGGGTATGGCTCGGACCTCACGGGTACGGGTATGGCTCGGACCTCACGGGTACGGGTATGGCTCGGGCCTCACGGGTACGGGTATGGGCCGGACCGGCTCGCAGAATTGGATCCGTTTCGAGCGCTGGTCGAGGGTGCTGCTGTTCTCGACCGTCAGCAGTTTGTCCAAGGTGCTTGCAGTTCTGAGTTGGCGGCGCGCCAGCTGACGGTGATGACGTCATGGCTCGTCGCGCAGCAACGCGAGATCGCCGCAGTGATGCCCGCCGGCTCCACAGCGTTTGCACGGTGCAGACGCCAAAATTGGGCCACGCCCCCTGGCTGGTAACGGTCGGCCGTTCCGCGGCTCGAGTACGCCGCGCGCACACAAGCGGGCGTGTGGCAGGAGTGGCGGGAAAACGAAGGCCTCCAGTGATGCAGACGCCTGCTGCGCTTGGGACGTCGGGTGCCAAGGCGGGATGAAGACGAGTGATTGTAATCGGATTAACCATGGCGAATGGCCATCCGTGAAATAACTTTACACACCCACGTCCGTAAAGCTAGTCGTGGATTCAGCGGAGGAGACAGTACAAGATTCGGCACACACCGAAACGCTTGGATTTTGATTAAAGCATTACCACAGATAGAGCTGACCCAGCTGATGTGTGTGGTATTATCCGTTTTTCATCACAACTACCACCCGTCTGACATTTAGAGGTCATCGAAGATCTGCGGTCATGCCCCCGCATTCCTGGAACTTTGATGAAAATGGTATCACGGATAGAACTGACTGCCCTGATTTCCCTGCTGGTATCCGCTATTCGTCATTTCAAACTGCTTGACCTCCACCAGTCAACGAAGATCTGAGGTCATGACCCCGGTCACCTAGAATTTCGGCGAAAATGGCATCACATATGGAACTAACTAGCCTGATTTCAGTGGTGGTGCCGCCTTTCGTCACACCCGACAATATGATCTCTAAACGTCGCACTGAAGAGCTGAGGTCATTATACCGAACATCTGAAATTTCCATGAAATGACACCACAGATAGACCTGACTACCCGGATTTCAAGAGTGTTATCCGTTTAGCGTAACATCTGATCGCTTGACCTTTAAATGTCATCGAAGATCCGGGGTCACAAACCCTAGATCTGTTCGAAGAAGAAAAGCTTATCGTATCAGTGGCGTACCTAGGATTTGCATCAGGGGCAAACGGATTTGGGGTGGAGTCACCTGCCCACATTAAAAAGTTACCGTATTTCAACCACTGTTTTTCAAAGGGACCATTTCTATTTGTATTAAAATAATTAGTAGCAGGTTAATTTTCCCATAGAGGAGGTCCAAACTACCACCATCATCTATGAGTCACTGGATTTCAACTCCCTTCCCCTATTCAAACGCTTTTCATGATATCCTTGTGGTTAAGAAGGAACACCGAAATTCGGAAGGGGAATGGAACAACACATTTTGGGCCGGCGCTGGTTTTCTCTGTCCCGCACGCTTTTTCTGTGCCCTGCGAGTTTAGTGCGCCTCCGGTGTTTTTTTTTTAGCGGCTCCTTATTTGTTTCTGAGCCATGTGGGATTTTGTGGCCCGGGTGTCACTTTTTTCTTGCTGGCCCAGCGTTATTTTTCGGGGCCCCGGTGCAATTTTTCCGAGCCCCGGTGCGATTCTTTAAGGCATACCACTTCTCAATCTGGTACATACCAGACTAACAGGAAAATGGCATTAGCATTCGCAGGGTACATGCCAGGAGGAATCCGGATCCCTACCCATCCGGGATCTGCAGCCATGCGTCAGATGAGACATTTATTCCCCTTTCTGAGGACTTCTGTTAATCACGCACTGATCAACATGGCTTCATCAGTACCGGTCCTCATTACGCGATGGTTCATCAGTTGCGATGTCGCGATCACATCGCATCGAGTGGTCCGTATTTCGGATGAAAATGTGGATCGGGAAGCGCTTTACCCAGGTATTTATATCGGCTGATATCGTACTAGTCAGGCTTCAAGAAGCGCAAAAAAGTAATTTTGAAAGTATATTCCCATTATAAAGGTTACGCATGTTGGGGTTCATAACGTAGCGTCTCGAAGTGCTCCTTACTACGGACCTCGTACACGTGTGTGTGTGTGTTTTTTTGTGAGTGTGCATAAAGGTCTGCACAGTTTGAAAGGCGTGCTTGTTGTGCTTTCCATGATGCTTGTCTTACGACTCTCACTTGCCGATCCATATCTCATTCGTTTCACTTAGTTTATTTATCTAACGTGAACGGGATCCGAAACGAATGGCAGGTGTAGTGATATCTAACAAATTAAAGCATGGGAAAATAAATGAATTATAGATGTAAACTTCAAAGGATTTAACGAACATAATACAAGAGCACAGCACGAATGTAAACGATAAAAGCAATAGGTAAAAAGATGAACGCTAAGATCATGCCAAATCATGACGCTAAGAACTACTCGTTATGTGCATACAAGCATTAGAACACATTTCTTGAACTGTGGTGTCGTTCTATTCCAGAGAACTGCACGAATGTTCATATCTAATAACTCCTTGCATAACCTTGGCGTCACGATGAACACGCTCGCCTTCATGGTGCACTCGGCCGAACGGAACACGAAATAGCATTCTGGTGTGATTAATGTGACCCTTGGACACCCACAGGAGTACAGTCCAGACGATGCCACGGCTCGATCACGTGACAATGAACATTACGTGGCCACATTAAATCGTGCTGCTGACGTCGTGACTGAAGCGTGCCCACTCAGAAGTGCCGCCAGGACTGGCCATACTCGTGTGGAAAATTACCGCGACGGCAACGACCACGCAGACATATGAGAAATGTGTGCCACATTCGCTCCAGACGGCCTGTGTGCGTCTGTGCAGCCCGCTCCATACAACGCTACAAAAAGGCAACTCACATTCGTACTGCACACACCAACAATCGCCTTCGGGCTGCATTGACATGACATAGCGACCTGTCTCTTTTGCCGGTTTGAAAAGTTCGGAGCCCTGCTGCCCTGTCCGCCTTATTCGCCATCTCACCGACATCAGCACAAAAGTCAGCCTTTCCTACACGCACGTGTCTGAGCTAGGCATGACCACCACCCTTTCTGTGTCACTGCGTCTCTGTGTCGGTGCTCGTGTCACCGACCTTATGCTCAGCCGGTACCGGCTGGCGACGGAGTGTCGGCGTCAGCATGCCACACTCCGAGGCGTTCAGTTTCAGGCCCCACTTCTCCGACCACTCACATAGCTGATCTCGCTGCCGCTGGTGAAGCAGCGCGTCACTCCGGCCGGCCGCCGGGCCGAGTACCTCGACATCGTCCGCCAACATCAGACTGTCCACTTTGAGCCTATACGACAAATTATCTATGAAGCAGCCGAAGAGCAAAGACGGGAGCAATCTGCCGTGTGGATTGCCAGAAAATACCGGGGTCCATAGAGAACACTGGCCATTCACAACTAGCCGCTGCACTCTTCCAGATATATATGTGAGTTCAGTGAGTTCAGTGGATGAAATGCTGAACCGGATACACGGAAGCTGATTCAAATGTGTGCCGTGCTAATTGCAAACTTACACTCCGAAAGGCCGAACGGTAATCTGTGAAAATTTCATCTGTCTGGGAGCCAGCCGATATATTGTCACAGGCCGCGCTCTGTCTGGGAGCCAACCCATATATTGCTACATGTCTCGCTCTGTCTGGGAGCCAGCCGATATATTGTCACAGGCCGCACTCTGTCTGGGAGCCAGCCGATATATTCTATAGGCCTCGCTCTGCTTGGAAACCAGCTGATATATTGCTCCAAGCCGCGCTCAGCAAGGTGCTCATGTTCGTGACGTGTGGGCGACCGGGCAAGAACCCGTACTTCCGCTCGGAAAGAACAGATCGGACGTGGTGAAATAAATATAAATAAATCGTTTTCTCTCTCTCTCTGAAACCTTTCTTAGCGAGGGTAGTAATGATACAAACCAGTACATTTGCGGCGAGATCTTTGCATGTTGTTAAAACTGACCTCACGTTAGAACATTTTTTAAACAGGGGCCGGCTCACATCACACCTTGCACAGCTTTGCAATCGAAGTGGCTGGCTCCTTTGCACGTTCTCTCACAATACGGGTGCTTGAACCGTCTGGGCCGCACGCCTTGTGTCGCTCCACACTGAGCAAAATCTGACTGTATGCCGTCTGACACACTGAACCTTTCAAAACATCTAATCGGTAGTCAGGCGAGGATGATCAGTGACAGAAAAACAGAGACGTCAGTTAGCTTCTCAGCAAAACACGGCTAAGGAGGTCACGGTTCAGCTGATTTACATTCGGTACCGTTAGCAGCATGAATGACTGTGAAACACTTTCGCAGCGTCCACCTGCGCCCAGCTGCGGTGCACACAGCGACTGGGCGCGGCTGGGCGCCGCAGCTGGCGCGCCCTCTGATCCGCACACGTCGGCCGCTGCCGTCCGCTGAGCGACCTCAATATCGCGCAGCTCCTGCCGCGGCCGTGCCGCCACCCCAGTTGTGTCATCCGCCTGGCGGCCGGAGCGCGCGCGCGCACGTCGGGCGCGCCGTCCTTGCTGCCCCGAGCCGCACCGACCTGCCCCCCCGACGGGCGGCGCCATGGGCGACGGCTGCCTGCCGGCCCCGCTGCTGGACGGCCTCCTCGGCACCGGCGTGGTCAGCGTCGGCCTAGGCCTGGCTGCCAGTGCCGGCTACATTTCGTGCGTGTCGTCTGGACAGTGCCCCACGTCCCTGAACGTGACAGGGGTAAGTGACTGCGGATTGTGTGTCCGTGTCGGCGGGTGGTCGGCGCTTGCATTAAAAAATAAAATTGTCCGAGTTCTTGCTGGGGTGGCTTTATGAACCAGGGTCCTATTGCTAAGCAGAGCTTGTTGCGTGAACCCTGGCACCACCACCCGATCCATGAATTATAGTTCAACGGCAGAATTTTGACCGAAAGTTTAACATGCCGTCAATGCACCGACACGGCCACCCGGTAGCTCGTCCCCGGCCTTATCGGGCCAGCTGCTAACTGACCCTCCCAGCCGGGGGCTAAATGCGAGCGCATGAAGCGATTCGAACCCCGTGTTGCCAGGACAGGGGAGACCAATGCAGGCCAGCGCTCTAGCCAACTGAGCTACCGGGGCGGCTATTGAACGCATGCCTGAACGCATGCTTTGACATAGGATGTGCGGCGTCAGAATACACTGCCACTTTCCAAAGGAGAAAAACAATCAGAAGACAACTTGCTCAACATACTCTACCACTTACATATCTCTGTTCTGTTTTGAAAGGTAGCCTTGTGTCGTTCAGCGGCGGATCCATGGGGCATCCATCATCCCATGTCGTTCAACACGGCTGTGACGTAGCACACAAGAAATTGGGAACCCCAGGGGCGCCCGGGCGACCGGTAAGAGCACCTCGGGCCAGTGTGAAGGGCTTCTGGGCCACGTGAAGTACCCCCTGGGCCGAAGAAAATGGTCCCGGGCAGACGCTGAGGACCTCGGGCCGGGTCTGCGTGAAGGGTCTCTGGGTCGGCGGAGGGGCCCAAGCCGTACAAGGAGCTTCTAGGGTCTCTGGGTCCGCGGAGGGGCCCAAGCCGTACAAGGAGCTTCTAGGGTCTCTGGGTCGGCCGAGGGGCCCAAGCCGTACAAGGAGCTTCTAGGGTCTCTGGGTCGGCGGAGGGGCCCAAGCCGTACAAGGAGCTTCTAGCCTGACGGAGGGTGACCCAAGCTGTTGAGAGAGGGCCCTCCGGCCTGATGGAGAAGGGCCTGAGCCGTTACAGAGGGGAAGCGGCCCGGGGGAGGAAGTGGCACGAAACGCAGAACGGTGACACATTTTGCAGAACAGGCGAACATTAGATTCAACATACGAATCAATTATTGGCCATCAAAATTTCAAGCGCCCTTGGCGCCCACACAGTTGCACAGCACAGTTGCACAGCACAGTTGCACAGCATAGTTGCTCAGGTAGGCTTTCTGCATCGCAGTGACTACCTGTCGCACCTGCACAAAGTGAGGTGAGCACGCCCGACACCAAGCTGAAGACCGCCCTCGCCCGGTCGCCATCTGTAGCAGCGGTGCAACACTCCCTCAGGCCGCATGGAGCCAACTTAGGCCCCATGGCGTCCACCCCGTCGGTGAGCTGACGCGCGTGGACAGCCCAACTGCGTCCACGATGATCTAGAATGTGCTATGCATAGTTGGAAATTTCGATCACATCACTATATGTACGGCCGGTTGAACAAATACAATCACCTCTGGGGGTACTCGATTCGGTTTCATTTGAAGTACCCCTCGGTTCATCTCGTTCAATACGGCTTCAGTAATGGGGAAGGGAATATCCCCGACCTGGTCTGTGTAATGGGGGAGGAAAATACACCCGTACATCTCAGTTCCAATTACGATACCCACCCAGACACAGCTACAAACTGTGTGTTCACCTGCCGATGTGGCAGATGATTACACAAACTTCCACTGAACCTGGCGCCGGCAGGGTTGATCTCTATAGCAAGCCTATGACGGCGATCATTGGCGGCGTAATTCTACTGTAATGACAGATGCGGTCCACATTCCAGTACTTGTACCGTTGTACCGACAAATTTAACACGAGCCAAGCAAGACAGAAGAATAGCTCCGTCAACCCGATAGCTAAGTTGGTTGGAGCGGCGACCTGCATCGGTCTCCCCCGCCCTGGCGAGACAGGATTCGATTGGCTTCACACGCTCGCATAGCCCCGGCTGGGAGAGTCAGTTGGCAGCTGGCTTGATAAGGCCTGGGACACGGCACCGGGGCGGCCGTGTCGGTGCATTGATGGCACCAGTCGGTCAAACTTTCGGTCCAAATTATGCCGTTCAACTGAAATTCACGGATCGGGGTGGTGGGACTGAGGTTCACGCAACAAGCTCTGCTTAGCATAGGACCCTGATGCATAAAGGCACCCCAGCGATATTTCGAATTCAAGTTGCATTTTAAAAGGCAGTTAAGGAACAATCGTCACCAAGCACCGACCAGATGTCGCCAATAGCTCTGCCCGTGTTCACCAGGAGTGCCCGGTTAATCGACGGTCGGCCTCGTCTGCCACAGAGTGGGAAGGAGGTCGTGGGGGCGGCCGCTCGTGACGACTGCACTGACAGACTGCTGACCAGATGCCACCAGCTGCTATCAGTCGCCGGTGAGTGACCTATCTCGGTCCGGCCGAGTCTGCATGTCGCGCACACACACCGGCAACGGCCCACAGCGCACCTGGGTCCGGTCATGACATGGCAACTGGTCGGCGGACGGCGGGGTCTATTTAGTTAGTCTATTTAGTTTAGTTAGTCTATTTAGTGGGTCTATTTAGTCTGCCCTGACTGGTCAGTCAAAAGCGGTGCAGCCTAGAAACGAGCACAGAGTGAGACAGGCAGGGAAAGGGAATGGGAAGATTATTTTGAAATAGCGTCTTTCCATTGAATGTCCGTAAAGTATAACACCAAGCATGAAGTAAGGCGCTTGCTGAACGCATCGCGAACGATGCCTGTTAAACTTCATTTGTTCAAATTTAGAAGTGGTTCGTAATGTTCCTTGGTACGTTTGGTTAGCATTGCGACATTCCTCGGCCCAAAGCAGTCACTGTATAATCTAAGGATAAATGTACAGTGGACCTTTTAACAGGTTAAACAGTAAACCCCATGTAATTCCATTGTGTATTATCACACAGGAATAGTGAAACACCACTAGCGACTCTCATGGTCCTATTGGACTATGTATGTTTTCTGGTTCCTAATTCCATGTTAAGAGCCGTTTTTACGCAAACGTTAAATCCGAAACGTACCCGTTTTTTGTCCACCACGATTAGGAAGTGAAGGATTCTGGACTTGGCTTGCGTGTGCTGATTGTCTTGCACAATGTTGATGTCCCTTTTTCTTTTCTCAGCTGATTTCGCTGGTATTGGCTTCCTTCTGGTACTTTTGTATGCCATATCTGAAGCAATTGAGGAGATACGCTGTGACGATACTACTTCGAATGAAGAGCCGACAATTCCCAGCACAATGATTATGAATGTACCTACCACATCCGCACCGCCTTCAACACCACCGCCACAACAATTCTTTCCAGCAGCCATCCCAACAAGTAAGGCAGTCTCTGGGGACGAATGCAATCAGTCCCAATGCTCTGCATGTTAGTCTATGAGCATGTCCATGCGCATGTTATGTTATGCTATGCGTATGTTATGCGCATTGCAAGGCGTCTTGTCGTTTTCTTCTGGGTTTTCTCACCAGATCAAATATAACTGAATGCCTTCTATGTGTCATTGGAACTACAAATGAATGAATGTCTTCTATGTCCAATGCCTTAGGCAATCGTGGAGAAAATCCTGCGTAATTGCCATCCTCGTCTATCCAATGATTCATGCGCAGTTATTGTATGTGCACTGTATATGCAAATATTTAAAGTTCTTCAGAAGAAATGGAAAGGTCAGTCTACAGGCCGAGCCCTTATATTAATTCCCATGAGCTTATCACAGCGTGTATGCGTATTGCAATCATCATTCAATGTCCACCAGTGACTGGCAGAACTAGGATTTTGTATGTAATGTCTTTACCAGATTTACTAAATATAACACATAAATGCACCATGCTTGCTCGTATTTCTGAGCATGCATTATACGCATATGGCAAACTTTTAAATCTCGCTGTCCCACTGCGTGGTCACCCCCCCCCCCCCCCCTCCACACACAAAAAAGCTACCCCATCTGTTACCCCATATCAGTGCATATGATCTCGGTTCATTCACCCTCAACTGCATTGCACATTTAACACGCCAGCGGTCCGCCCTGGTGTGAGCGGCTTCTGACACGACTCGCGTTGTTCGCAGTACCCAACCCGTGCTCGCCGCCTCGAGACCAAGTGGTCGTCTCTGGCGGCGGTCCCATGCGGTGCGAGCCTGTGCTCAGCCAGGGCTCCTGTGCCAACGGCTTCTGGCGCATCCTCGTCAGCGAGGACAATACCACCGGCCGCAGCTTCGACAGCTTGGCCACAAGTTTCTTAAGTCGCCGTGTCATCGGTCGTGTGTTTGAAGCCGAGTTGAGAAAGCACCTCCGCAGAAGACGTCCGCCGGGCAAAGCACGCGCGACTGTTTCCAGAGGCGCTACCACTCCGAACTATGCGAACAATTTCATCAGTCGCTTTGAAAATTGGCACAGCAAGAGCTTGCCGTCAATGGGTCAAATTCGTGTGTCCATTAGTATGTCTAATAATGACCTCAATAGTGTCTTTGATAACGGCAACAGCAACGTCAACAGCGGCGGTGTCGAGGGCACCACCGGCGGCGGCACCTCGGTAGGTTGCCAAAACTACTGAAAATGTACTTCCCGATCGCCTTTGGAATCCGAACGAACTTGGTTCAAATGGGGAGCAGTGCACACTGTGCGGTTTCTGTGTACCATATGCTTTACTTTTCACCAGCATCCTCATGCCTCCGCATCCCAGTGTAGCACGGGAACTCCAGACAATTGACCGTTAATGCGGAGGAATATGGAGTGGATTAACATCCACGCTGCATGTGCATGCAAAAGAGTACGAAAATATTATACTCGGATAAGAACGGGCATGGGGCAAAATATTTCCACGGGACATCGAACGTCTTCAAAGATACAATGTAAATCAATAAGTTCTTATTCGGTACAAGTCAGACATATGGGCGTAGGAATATGGGGAAGGGGACAGTCCCCCTCCCCACCCCACCCCTACCCAACTTTGGACGAGATTAACATTGATTATATTGGCGTTGCATGGAAAAGGTGACTTGAAAATGGCTTTGATCCCCAACTTGAGGAAAGTTTCGGCGCCCCTGGGGAGCGACCTTCATCTGACATCCAGGAATGACATAACATCGCGTCACGTTTTCAAGACGATTTCCACAGTTGCCTCTGTGTGCCTTGTGACGTCATAGTGACGTGTCTGGGGCGTAGCTGCAGGCGATGTGTGCGCCTCGCCTGTGCGACCCGGGGCGAGTGTTCCTGCCGGCGGACCAGCTGTGCCACGACCTGCGTGAACCCAGCCTCTGTTCAGGTGAGCCTTGACGTGCACGTGCACGACGTGCGCGAATCCAGCCTCTGTCTAGGTGATTCCCCGACGTGCGCGAATCCAGCCTCTGTCTAGGTGATTCCCCGACGTGCGCGAATCCAGCCTCTGTTCAGGTGATTCCCCGACGTGCGCGAATCCAGCCTCTGTTCAGGTGATTCCCCGACGTGCGCGAATCCAGCCTCTGTCCAGGTGATTCCCCGACGTGCGCGAATCCAGCCTCTGTCCAGGTGATTCCCCGACGCGCGCGAACCCAGCCTCTGTTCAGGTGAGCCGCCACGTGCGCGAACCCAGCCTCTGTTCAGGTGAGCCGCCACGTGCGCGAACCCAGCCTCTGTTCAGGTGATCCCCCGACGTGCGCGAACCCAGCCTCTGTTCAGGTGAGCCGCGACGTGCGAACCCAGCCTCTGTTCAGGTGAGCCGTGACGTGCGAACCCAGCCTCTGTTCAGGTGAGCCGCCACGTGCGCGAACCCAGCCTCTGTTCAGGTGATCCCCGACGTGCGCGAACCCAGCCTCTGTTCAGGTGAGCCGCGACGTGCGAACCCAGCCTCTGTTCAGGTGAGCCGTGACGTGCGAACCCAGCCTCTGTTCAGGTGAGCCGTGACGTGCGAACCCAGCCTCTGTTCAGGTGAGCCGCGACGGGCGCGAACCCAGCCTCTGTTCAGGTGAGCCGCCACGTGCGCGAACCCAGCCTCTGTTCAGGTGAGCCGCCACGTGCGCGAACCCAGCCTCTGTTCAGGTGAGCCGCGACGTGCGCGAACCCAGCCTCTGTTCAGGTGAGCCGCGACGTGCGAACCCAGCCTCTGTTCAGGTGAGCCGTGACGTGCGAACCCAGCCTCTGTTCAGGTGAACCGCGACGTGCACGTGCGCGGCGTGCGAACCCAGCCTCTGTTCAGGTGAACCGCGACGTGCACGTGCGCGGCGTGCGAACCCATCCTCTGTCCAGGCGAGCTCTGTACCGACTGTCATCAGCGCTGGAACTGGGGAAAACGATTGGAGTCCAACCGCTTTCAAACTCGATTTCATGATGTGCACTCCCACAGACCTGTAGTGTTAATTATGAAAATCAGTGAGGGAGATGAAGCCCCCCCCCAATATACACATCATTCAATTCTTGCGTGGCATTACTTTGTACCTGTGTGAATACGTATATAACTAGAATTCATGTGTTATTCCACGGTCTGAAAATTTCATTGCAATTTGCAGGCCACAAAAGGCCTTTCCTGACCGCATTCGCGACGCCCGTCTGTGAATGCGACGAGGGTCGGATCGAAGACGACGACGGGAGCTGCGTGGACCTGTACAGCACCATGCTTTGTCCGCAAGGAGAGGTGAGCAGAGCGAGAGAGAGAGAGAGAGAGAGAGAGAGAGAGAGAGAGAGAGAGAGAGAGAGAGAGAGAGAGAGAAAGAGAAGAGAGAGAGAGAGAGAGAGAGAGAGAGAGAGAGAGGGAAGAGGGAGAGATGAGGAAAGGAAGAGAGACAGAGAAAGAGGGGGATGGAAGCTACTGTGCGAACGGGCAGGGAGGGAGCCAGAAAAAGACCAAAAAGTATGTGTGTCGTCTGGAATTGCGTCCCGGAATCCTCAGCTGAATTACCCATACTCGTTCTCGTGCCCCGCGTGTGCACGTGTTTTTTTTCTCTTTTTTGGGGGCGGGGGTGGGGGGGGGCTTAGCGTTCGGTTATAGCCAACTATAGCATCACGCAAGCATTTGAATTCGTTTGCTATCGCACACATCAACACTTCTCTCCACGTGATCGGCCTTCACAATGTTGCGGCCGAGGTAACTGGTCGCGTGGTAGCTGGTCGCCGAGGTAACTGGTCGCGTGGTAGCTGGTCGCCGAGGTAACTGGTCGCGTGGTAGCTGGTCGCCGAGGTAACTGGTCGCGTGGTAGCTGGTCGCCGATGTAACTGGTCGCGTGGTAGCTGGTCGCCGAGGTAACTGGTCGCGTGGTAGCTGGTCGCCGAGGTAACTGGTCACGTGGTAGCTGGTCGCCGAGGTAATTGGTCGCGTGAGCTGACGTATAAGCCGACGTCCGCCGGCAAGCTCGCCCCATAAACTTCGGCCCCAGCTGTTCGTAAATGCTAATTATGGGCAGTTGGCATTTGGTGAGATTGCCATACGTCTCCTGAAGTGTGATGGTCGGTGGATTGCTGGCTTGAATCCACTGAGCTTTATGACCAACAGACTGATCCGGCCGTACTGACCTTTGCGATCGACCGTACTGATCCGGTGGTACCGAGCTTTACGGGCCGACATTATTGACCTTTGGTCGACAATGCTTATCCCGTCGTACGAACCTTTACGACGGACAGTACTGACCTTAACAATCGACAGTGCTGACCTTTGGTCGACAGCACTGATCCGACCGTACTGCCCTTTACGGCCGACAGTACTGACCTTTACGACCGACAGTACTGATCCGGCCGTACTGACCTTCATGACGGACAATACTGACCTTTACGACAGTACTGACCTTTACGACAGTACTGACCTTTACGACAGTACTGACCTTTACGACCGACAGTACTGATCCGGCCGTACTGACCTTCACGACCAACAGTAGTGATCCGGCCGTACTGACCTTCACGACCGACAGTACTGATCCGGCCGTACTGACCTTCACGACCAACAGTAGTGATCCGGCCGTACTGACCTTCACGACCGACAGTACTGATCCGGCCGTACTGACCTTCACGACCAACAGTAGTGATCCGGCCGTACTGACCTTCACGACCGACAGTACTGATCCGGCCGTACTGACCTTTACGGCCGACGGTACTGATCCGGCCGTACTGACCTTCACGACCAACAGTAGTGATCCGGCCGTACTGGCCTTTGACCGACAGTACTGACCTTTACGGCCGACGGTACTGATCCGGCCGTACTGACCTTCACGACCAACAGTAGTGATCCGGCCGTACTGACCTTCACGACCGACAGTACTGATCCGGCCGTACTGACCTTTACGGCCGACGGTACTGATCCGGCCGTACTGACCTTCACGACCAACAGTAGTGATCCGGTCGCACTGGCCGCGCGGCCGTGGCGATGAGCCCGGTCGTGTCACGTGACGCACTGTCTTCTGAGACCCCGAATATTGTTGTGCATGCCTCTCCAGTGAACTTGACGACTGAACTGAGGTACTCGGGGAACGCGCTGACGAACTGTAAACTTTGCATGCCCAGTTTCAATCGTGGACCGCGTTCTTTCAAACAACTTCCAATAGAATGTAATATTCGCTAAACGGTAATGTTCTCAGCGGGTGGAAGTGGGGTAACCAACAGGTCCTTTGGGCGAAAGATGCTTCGCCGTGGAATTAAAGCGAGCTTAATGCTCTTCTCTCGACTATTGACAAGATCACTTCCCCCCCTCCATGAGAAAATATTCTTACGTTTTACCTGAAATGTTTGTTTTCACTGCAAACCTTCCAGAAAACAATCAGTTTTGACCCCTTGTCCCTTGCAAATATATTGGGTCCAGTCTCGATCCCGAGAGCCTGTTCAGCTCCTGTCGACTCACACAGATAGCGAGGGATGCGATGGTGTCACCCAGTGTTGCCATCGGTGGACGCGTGGCACTGACGGACGTCACATGACGTCACACTGACGGACGTCACAGACAGCGAGGGATGCGATGGTGTCACCCAGTGTTGCCATCGGTGGACGCGTGGCACTGACGGACGTCACATGACGTCACACTGACGAACGTCACAGACAGCGAGGGATGCGATGGTGTCACCCCGTGTTGCCATCGGTGGACGCGTGGCACTGACGGACGTCACATGACGTCACACTGACGAACGTCACAGACAGCGAGGGATGCGATGGTGTCACCCCGTGTTGCCATCGGTGGACGCGTGGCACTGACGGACGTCACATGACGTCACACTGACGGACGTCACAGACAGCGAGGGATGCGATGGTGTCACCCCGTGTTGCCATCGGTGGACGCGTGGCACTGACGGACGTCACATGACGTCACACTGACGAACGTCACAGACAGCGAGGGATGGGATGGTGTCACCCAGTGTTGCCATCGGTGGACGCGTGGCACTGACGGACGTCACATGACGTCACACTGACGGACGTCACAGACAGCGAGGGATGCGATGGTGTCACCCAGTGTAGCCATCGGTGGACGCGTGGCACTGACGGACGTCACATGACGTCACACTGACGGACGTCACAGACAGCGAGGGATGCGATGGTGTCACCCAGTGTTGCCATCGGTGGACGCGTGGCACTGACGGACGTCACATGACGTCACACTGACGAACGTCACAGACAGCGAGGGATGCGATGGTGGCACCCCGTGTTGCCATCGGTGGACGCGTGGCACTGACGGACGTCACATGACGTCACACTGACGGACGTCACAGACAGCGAGGGATGCGATGGTGGCACCCAGTGTTGCCATCGGTGGACGCGTGGCACTGACGGACGTCACATGACGTCACACTGACGGACGTCACAGACAGCGAGGGATGCGATGGTGTCACCCAGTGTTGCCATCGGTGGACGCGTGGCACTGACGGACGTCACATGACGTCACACTGACGGACGTCACATTTCAACAGACCAGACAGCTTCTGGACCTCAGCAGCCAGCTGCAGTGCGCCCCGGACCCCTGCTTCCAGCACAACAACGCCGTCGTCGGCCGACCCAAGTTCGTCGAAGTCGACGGCAGCTGTGTCGAGTACGGAACGGTACGCACGGACTGCGCTATGTCCAGCACACTGCGTCCGCCAGACGCCGTCTGCGGACATTAACGCTTCAATGGATTGTGGCAACCGCTCAGGAATTTCGTGGGCAGCTTGAGAACGCCACTACAAAGGTGTTGCTGGCAGATATTGTCATACCATGCTCTCACGCAGCGGGGGGGGGGGGAATTGTTTTCCTATAAATTTCCAGTGATTTCCATCGCTGCCCATCAGGCATTTCAGAACAGGCTTCACTTACCCTTCCGGGAGAGGAAGCTGAAGTTTGCCATATAATTTGACAGCATTTCCTCTTCACACCAGCAATTTGCAAAACTAAGACTTGCGCTGCAATCGACGGAGCAGTGTTTCTGGCGATGTGGTCAGTGTCCGGTGACACACACTCCCTCTCCACCTGACCCTGGTGTGTCTGGTCTGTTGTCAGCCGACATCATATCTGACGGTGAGGTCAGTGTCCGGTGACACACACTCCCTCTCCACCTGACCCTGGTGTGTCTGGTCTGTTGTCAGCCGACATCATATCTGACGGTGAGGTCAGTGTCCGGTGACACACACTCTCTCTCCACCTGGCCCTGACGTATCTGGTCAGCCAGCCGAGCAGCTCGCTGACGGAGGCGGTCTGCCCACAGCGCGGCCCGTGCGCCACCGGAGAGGTGCTCGGGTTCAGCGTGCTGCGAAGGCAGCCGGTCTGCGCCATCCTGGAGAAGCCTCTGCTGCCGACTGACGGTGGCGGCGTCTCGGCCCGCGACAGCAGCGCCACCACGCGGCAGAGACGTCAAACGCCACTTCTCAGAGGTGTCGTGAGGGCGCCACTGCTCACCCGCTGCCGGCCCGGCAGCCGGAACGATTTCACCCTTGTCTGCAGGGAGATGTGAGTGAGCATGCGATCGGTCAAGTCAGGTCAGGTCAGGTATTTGTCTGGAGCAGGTCCGTGGACCAGCGAGGATTCAACATCAGCAAAGTCACGCCGATTTGTTGGATGCTCCGTGCAAGCAGCTATTCCCCAGCGGCAGTGGCGACGACAGAGGAAGGAGAGGTAGTGGGGGAAATTCCTATCAAATTTGAGCTGGCGCTAGTATTGCCGGATGGACATGAGTAAACGATTGCCAGCCGTGTCGATGCTGCAGGCTGCACTCCGCTCTGCAAATTGACACAATCTGGCGTTGCTTGGTACGCATGAAAAGTTGGCACTCCCAACTTCCAAGCCTGGAAAGCCGGTGTATCCTCCTCAGAAACTGATGTTGAAGCGATAGGCGGCGGGACGGGTGGCGGAGCTCACTGGAACATGGTGGCTTCCTTAAGTATATAAACATTGACCCTGTTTATAACACTGACGTAACATTAACCCTGTGGCGTTGACTGGAAACAATGGACCAAAAAACGTCCGGTGCGTCCACCCCCTTAAATTTGGACGCTCCGCGAATTATGGTTGCAGCCGTGACACTTAATATGCTTATGATTTTAGTCCATTTTGGCAGCCCTAGTAGCTGGCTTTTAATGGTCGCTATCCAGCATTTATTGGTTGGATGGCGACAAGCTTTGATAAGCCTTCCTGTGTTCCTGGTTCTGTTTCGACAATCTAAGCCCGTTTGCCTAGGCTTAGGTTTGCCTAAGCCTCTCTTCTGTCTCGTCCTCCAGTTAGCATTCAGTCCATCAGGTTTTTAATTTTCACATCACTTTGAAATTTTGTTTCGGTCTCATTTGATCGCAACCCCTCTGCTCTCTTCTACCATCTCAATTGATTCTGGATGTCTCCAAATGATGAGCCAACACGAAGTGCCCTAACTTCGGAGTTATGCTTCACTTTTGTAATTGCATAAATGAGCGGTGCTGTCGCGGGGGTACCGGGAAGCGTGCCCCGACTTCGTGAAATTGACGTTACATGGAATGATTCGACCTAAAAACTCTGGCATTCCCGCACCCAAAATCCGTGGCAACGCTCATAATTGTGTAGACTAATGTAGCTCTTCTTCCTGTGTTGTCGGGGGGGGGTTAGGGGCGTGAAGTTCAGAACATTCAAGTTCCGGGTCACAGCTAGCAGTGTGAGAGTCTGTGGAGGTACTGTGGTGAGTGTCTTCGTGTGTGTGTTGAGAGTCCGGAAAGATACCGCACGAGCTTGGGCTACCTCGACCGATCCCAGTCTATCGCTATTGTTTAGTTTCGATTTATTCATATTTTTCATAATTGTTCCTCTTCCAGAATATTTCCGGGACGAAATGCTCGGGCTGGCAGGGTGGACACGAGCTTTCTGCCTCCAACACAGCCAAACTTCGTGTGTCCTCAGGTAATCTGCTATTTCTTCAATAATTACCTCAGGTTGTTTTTCTCGAATTATTCTAGAAAATGGTGAGCATTGATGCACTTGTGTTTATTGGTATTGCATACCGTGAGGCAACCAGTATTACACAAATTAGCTGGTTTGATCAGCTTAGCAAGTCATCATTCTGTTTAGGCTAATAAGCATTCAACAGACGACATGGCCTTCCCCTGCTTATTAGAGCACACTTCGTGCATTATCTATGCACTCATCCAAGTGAAGCAAGTTCTACGAAAGTGTTCCGTGTTCCTGTCTTTTACTTACTGCAGCTACGTGGAGAGCGTTCTAAGCATTGCTTCGTTATGACCTTGGGCTATTTGCCACTCTCGCCATTTTAGTGACGTTTGTCACGGGAACATGAGCTACAATCGAAGTATTGTGAAACGTGAAGGACCTTGGCATGCAATTTCGTCCGGTAGTGTTTTATTTGCGTATTTTTGTATCCACTCACCCGACTGGAAGTAAAGGATTGCTTATTAGGCACATCGCCACTACAGCAATGCTTGTCGTACTTCTGGTAGTCTGTACCCATCAAGAATAGCCTCGGAAGACTCGTGAAACTAAACTCGCGGCTCCGATATCGCCCTTTATTTTGCTGACGACCTCCGCCCATACGACCCCTGCCCGGTAGTGTTGTTGATAGCCTGCGCTCGGCAGGGTCTCGATAACCTGTACCCGGCAGGATGCTGTTGATGGCCGGTGCCCGGCAGGGTTCTCTTGATAACCTGTGCCCGGTAGGGTGCTGTTGATGACCTGTGCTCGGCAGGGTCCTGTTGATGACCTATGATCGGCAGGGCCCGGTGGATGACCTGTGGCCGACAGGGTGCTGTTGATGACCTGTTCCCGGCAGGGTGCACTTCATTGTGCCTGTGCCCGGCAAGGTGCTGTTAATGCCCTATGCTCGGCAGCGCCCTGTTGATGACCGGTACTCGGCAGGGTCCTGTTGATGATCCTATGCTCGGCAGGGTTCTTTTGATGACCTTCACTCGGCAGGGTCCTGTTGATGACTTGTGCCCAGTAGAACCCTGTTGATGACCTGTGCCCGGTAGGGTGCTGTTGATAGCCTGCACTCGGCAAGGTGCTGTTGATGACCTGTGCTCTGCAGGGTTCTGTTGATGACCTATGCTCCGCAGCGCGCTGTTGATGACCTGTGCTCGGCAGGGTCCTGTTGATGACCTATGCTCCGCAGCGCGCTGTTGATGACCTGTGCTCGGTAGGGTCCTGTTGGTGACCTGTGCCCGGCAAGGTGCTGTTGAAGATCCTATGCTCGGCAGGGTTCTGTTGATGACCTGTGCTCGGCAGGGTCCTGTTGGTGACCTGTGCCCGGCAGGCCCCGGCCCGTGTCGGTGACCTGTGTGCCGTTTCCACCAGGCTGCCGCCCGGCTGTCTGTGGCCGGCCGGTGTGTGACGTCACAGCAGGCGCTCACCTCGTCCTGCATCGGCGACACGGTCCTGGACCCTGTCGGCACGTGCAGGAGCGTCAGGTTCGGTCTGTTCCTGTGAGGTGGCTGCGCGCAGCCGGCCACGCGGCGACGTCTTCAGCAGCACCTGTGCCGGCCTCGTCCCGTATTCGTGAACGGTGGCGACACCGATACATACTCACCCGACCAAGGGCGTTGTCGAGGATGGGTGGGGCATTGAGGTTGGAGGTGTGCTGGACTCCGTGGGCTGGTGGGATGGGTTGGCGCTGGCCTGGTTGAGGGTCTCGTAGGGGAGGAAAGCGCAGCTGCGTAGCTGCACAGTGCGGTGGGTGCTGTTTGGGAGGGTGAGATTTTAGAGGTGGGAGGGTTGTTGCGTTTTGTGAAACGTAGGTGCTGGCGTGCTGTGGTTTGCGGCACACTCTGTGTTGCCACATACCGGCACACCTCCCCATCGAATGCCCACTTGGGGTAGTCAGGGTCAGTGGTGGGTTGCGGCTCGTCACAGGCTACGCATCACTTTTTGGTCAATGTGCAGTCCGACGTTGAGCGGTGTGCTGCACACCGGCTGCAGCGTGATTCCGGTGACGTGTACGCATGTTCACCGTGGCCGTAGCGCATGCAGCGGTGGCACCGTAGTGGGAGAGGCACGTAATGATGTACCTGGCCCTGTTTGTCGTGTATGTGTACGTGTGGTGGGAGCTGGTTGTGTTTGTGTTTGTGTGTGGGGGTGGGTGTGTGTGTGTGTGTGTGTGTGTTTGTGTGTGAGCTGGTTGCATGTTGTGTGTGAGTCTAGCCTCCCGTCTGATATGCTCTACCCGTGCTGTGGCATCGAGGAGGGCTGTTGCGTCGAGGAGTGATGCTATGTTTGCAAGTGGAATCTTATCCAGATCTAGGGCGAAAATGTAGTCCACGGCTGGTATTGGGTGTGCAGTGCAGTGTAAACGAACAGCGCTGATTGTTGAGCGTGTTTATGGCGAGTAGCGTTCGTGTACCGGCGCCGTTCTGTGTGCGGACGATGATGTGGGTCGTGTGCAAAGTGATTATGAAATGTGGTGTGTTCAGGATGTGGCGGAGTGTTCGTGCGAGGGTGAGGGAAGACTCTCGTGTGATGGTGTGCTGTCGGTGCCCACTGGGTAGGCGCCGTGTGCCGAGTGGGCGTTGGACGCCGATGTGGGTGACAGAGTGTTAGTGTCTGGCCCGCCCACCGGCAAAGTGACCATCTTTACTAACAAAAAATATGATTAGTTACACCCAGGACTGAGCTTTCGCCATTTGGTCCCTGCCCCGACCGCAATGGCCTAGAGTAGTGGACTCGTCACGGTTTGACTTTCTCCGGGGGTCAAAGTTAGCTGGGGAGACAGAGAGAAGTTGGGGATTTGGTGAGGGTGGATTTCCTTCTCGAGTCGCAGGTGTGCTCGTCGAGCGTGCCTGGAGCTCTTGTTGCTTGCTGTCTTATCGCTTCTTGACGTCTTCCTTCTTGCCTTCTTGCTTATTGTCTTCTGCTTCCTTCTCTTCTTGCTTCTTGCTCTTCTGTTCTTCGTGCCTCTTGGGCTTCTTGGGCTTGCTGGCGTCGTTCTTGAGCGTCGGGCACCGTGCTCGCTATTCTAGGAGCCTCCCTACGGCAGGATCTCCTGGTATTCCAGCATAAATCCCGAAGCCTGACGCAGTCTCACGGCAGGACGCCGGGCTCGAAAACCGTGGGTATGTCGGAGGCGCGCCACACTCCTTGACTGCGCACGACTGATGAGCCTCCCCACAGGTGGTGCGGAATTCGTGCCGGCCAGTTCAGCCGGTAACTGAAGTGGTAGTGGTCCGAGAGGGCTTTGGCGGCTCGTTGGCCATGTCGGTGCCGATGGCGGTATGCGAAGGCTCGGGGCTGGTGCCGTTCCTCTGAATTGGTGCTGTGCGATACGATTATGGATTCAGTGTCTGGGAGGCAAGAAAGTCTGGTTTGCATAAGTCTGGATTGCCTAGCAAGCATTCTAATTAGCTTCACATTAGCAAGCTTCTCTTAAAAATATCAACAATTTCTCTTAAAGATACGTGGGTGGGAGAGCATTTTCCACCTTACTTATGCCAAGAGTAATTTGATAGTCGGCTACTACAGTATGGAAGTGGTTTAGTTCATTCGAACATCCGTAATAGTACTCGTACACCCACAACCTTTTACCCCTTATTATAGACCTGCGATTTTACGCAGGCTCAAATGCATTGACCGCCAATTTGAGCGCCCAGTGGTTTTGCTTAGAAACCACATATCTGGACGTGGACGCGATTTAATAGTTACCAGCTGGTAGATACGTTACTATGACAGCAGCTTGTGCACTTACTAGTTGTGGTGAGGGTGTCGTTTTGTATACTTTTCGGATGGCTCGAGCCACTCCAACTTTCTTTTCAGCCACCCCGCTAAGGATTTGGGCCATCCCAATGGTTTCGAAGAAGAAAATAACAACCATTAGAGCAGTAGTGCACATTGCAAGCATGTGCAGAGATGATTAACATTCATTATTGTGTTGCCTGTGTGTCCTCTGTGCAGTGTACATGCGTCTGGTTAATCTTAGTTATTAACCCTTTAACTGCTGTGTCTTGCCACCATTACTGGGCTGGTGCCTCCGCTAACATTACCACGGCGTTTACCAATGGCAGATACACCGAATGCAAAAATAATATTTGAACTGCCCCTGACGGCCGGACAAGATCAGCTAGCAGGGGTGTAGGATCCCATGCAGTTGGAGGGCTCCACCCCCCACTTGCAGCTCAGCCTCCAACTGAACAGCCAGCTCCCCCCCTCCCACTTTGGAAGTCAAACCCATGAAAAATTCAAGAAATGCTGCATATATGTCGAGTACGACATACCTACTATTCGTGGTCAACCTAGGTAGATGTAAGATTGCCCAAAATTTATAATTAGTGGTGACGATATTCTCCCGGTTCTTCTAAGTATCCTTTAGTATTGGTGGCGACTGTCCCCTTTGATAAATTTAAATAGTACAAGCAATCCTATTTTAGGTTTTCTCGAATCGATGCTCACACTGGTCATTTAGCACTGATCGCAATGTGGAGTTTGGTATGATAGTTACATGTTGTTTCTTTTCGTACTGTTTTTCATCCGTTTTGATCGACGGAAATGTGAAGCAACATATATAAATATCATAAAAGCAATAATGAAATTAGGTACAACACGAAACGAAATGGGAAGAAGTCGTTTCGGCACTAGGTGGCTTCTCCATATTCGGTATTAGTTTTTTCGATTAACAATTTCTTATTATTTTGTCCTCAGATAGGCTAAGTTCATGGAAAACTGGGGAAAGAAACATAATATTTTAATATTTTTGAAATTATTCTTTTTCTTAAAGATGACAATACAAAGTGGCCTAAATCCTGGGAGAAATTGGTATTTGAGTGTATCCTAGTTTCCTCGAACAAGGCCTGAGCCCCCCCACCCAACTGATCTTGCGATCCTACACCCCTGTCAGCTGTAGGAAAGTTCCTTTATCGGCTAGTGATATAGTCTAATGGACTTCGCGTTTCGATCACCCCGGTTGTGAAAGCACCAATGTCCTTTTAGCTGCCTGTATTTGCACTGCAGCATTCGTACGATCACACAAGACAGACAGACGGAGTACAGAACTTTCTTCCCTATGAAGGAAAGCCGTGATATTGCCTTTATATGAATTTAGAGGCCGAATTTAGATGGAAAGTTAGCGCGCGCCGGACCGTCCAACACAGAGGTCCGCTCGCCTTGACTGTCCAACCGCGACTCCCTGCCGGGCGCGCGGCCGCTGGCGACGTCCGAAGACCCCCGGTCGCTTATTGGTTGAGAACCTTAATACGTCACATCACATCCCTGTTCTGGAATGATCGAGTGCCTTCCAGACGGGGGAAGTTGGCCTGTATTTAGTGACGGTAGCGATGTTACATTTACGGTATACTTTTACAATCTGTAGGTTTACGGGATTATTTCAATTACAGTTACGGGATAGCCAAAAGTATAATTTTATATAAACTCTATTACACAGCTAGCACATCTGATCATGCCATTAAGTTGCGCACACAATTAGCAACTCTACGGAGAAATGTTGACGATCATGCTAGTGTGAGTTTGTTTGCCAACAAAATAATCTCATGTAAAATAATTGAAAGCCACAATTGCTCAGTATTCCGAGTTCGAGTCATGATTCCTGTTCACCCGCAGTGGTAAAGTTAAGATGTATTTGTGAATGAGAACACATTTATATATGCCCCGTCTCTAATTTTCCGAACTGGCATACTTACATATGGTTATATCGCTAGTCATAATGATTAGAATCAATGGAGTGTCGCAAAACACTTGGCTTATGTCATGCGTCGCAATTGGTAAATTCGCAACACATCACTGACCACGCGATGCATCTGCTTTTAAAGTCTTGAAACTAGCAATCCTCGTTCGTCATGTGCCAACAGTTCGCTTGTCTTCTGCTTGTGCTGGGTACGTAGGTGGGGTCCGCCTAAAGTTGGAACGTCGGGCCGTCTTCCTCGACTGTGGCGGACGACCCACACAGGGAAATGACTGTGGGACGCGTTCACCACCCACGTCACGCTGGTGTCGCCCGTGGAACTTAGCGAGTAGGTGGAGTAGTCGGAGCTCTGCCAACCAGCTCAGCTTATCATATCAGCGCAAGAAGGGGCACGCCGCGAAATGCAAAGTAAAGAACGGCATCTTTCTGTCAGTGCTGGCTAAGTAAGACATACAGACTTTCCGGAAGTAAGTAGGACATATATTCCGTGTTTATGTCTTCAGCACGGGTTTCCAGGTTCCCATCCACATGCTTCGCACCATACACCTTCGAACATTTGAGTCATCCCAATCACTTTCATAAAACAACAGCCCTGGTTGTGGTTGCGCAATTGGTAGTGCCATGGACTGATCTGCTACGTCTCGCGTGCGTTTGTGTATTATTTGAGTTGAAGCGCGCTGCGACAATAGGTTTATTATCATTTGGCACCCATGTCTGTCTTAGGTGTGACATGCATCACGAGACATTGTTGTGCCATGTTGTGCGATTGGTATTCGTCGAATGAGGTCAGAGTTGGGCTTTTAATGATCGGTTGTCTAAGTTGGCTTTTAATGTTCGGCCGCCTGAGTTGGGCTTTTAGCGCTCGGTCCGGGTAAACGCCTGACCGGCTGACTGCACCTAGAAATAATGCCTTTTATAGATGAAGTGTCAAGAATCGTCTGCCGCATGGTCAATGAATATATTATGCTACCATATGTGTTTCCATATGTGCCACAAAATGTGCTATGAGGAGTGTCGCCTAACATACGAGTTATACGTGTTGACCCTCGCTTGCAACGAGGAATGGAAGAAGATGGTGCACATTGCACACTCACTAAGAGTGGGGCTTCGAGGAAATTATTAGGAGGACCAAATAATGCCAATGCTGATGAAACCAAAAGACAACAGCGGCGGCTGGTCAGACTTGTCCGTACGATCGCATGTGACAATATTTCAGTACTGGAAGGGCTGAGCTGAGCACTGGGGAAGTCCGGGTCATCTCGGAGATAGGAAGCTTTGCCTAGGACACCCACCGCTGAGGAATATGACGACCTGACGAGTGGGCAAGTGAACGTCAGTTAACATGAACCGTGGCCTATTTCGAGGCAATTATACACATGGTCTTGTATCGGATTCGGTTACGTGTCAATAATGTATAGTGTGATCATTTATTGCATTGGGAATGAATACGTATGAAGTCAAGGTCACCCAACCCAATCACGTGACCCTGTCGGAAACTCATTATCTTGAGACGGCAGGAAAGTTGTTTTATATTTATTACAATATATTATTAGTTACGCCGAATGAGAAGCTAAGGATGATGCGCAAAAGTCAATTGTGCGCACGTCAAGAACCAAGTTTGCCGATGCTTGTTTCGAGTCGCCTTGATATGCTTCCTCCATCCAGAATATCCTTCGAAGTGTGTTTTTGAAATGCACTTCCGGAAACAGCAGGTCGATCACAGATTATAGTCGTTCTTACGGAGCATTCTGATAAATGCCTCCAAAGCACGTTCTCGTTCTTGGGATTGTCTACATGAACCACAAGTCTTGGAGAGACAGTCGGTGTCAGCATGTTTATTCATGGAGATCGGTAGAGAGTAGCAAAGCCTGAGTGTATGTGAAACAAAGCGAGGACAGATTGCGTCGCACCAATATTTGACAAAGTAGATGTTTGTCTAATTCTGACTTCATGCGCATGAAACCCTGCATTTAAAAACCTTCTGACCTTGGCAAAGGCCATTTGGAATAAACCTTTATAAGAACGCTTGTATGAGCATTTGGAGCTCGAAGCGGCCCCGTGGCCAGATGGCATATTGGTATATACCACCTGGTGCATTGACATATACCATGTAACGACGGAGCTGCTACGAGCACCGAAAGCCCATGAAGTGCTACATAAAGGTTATCCCAGGGGACGAGTAGCTTAGGGGTAAGTTTCCCGTCTCACAATCGAAAGGTTGTGGGTTCGAGTCTCACCTGTCGCTACTCTTCGCCCGCGGCCGATCGGCGTGAGGGATTGGCGACGCTACATGACTCAACGGTCGATGTGTCGTAAAACCAATAACCAACCAAAGGCTATCCCAGATAACTTTAATCAGTCTTATCAATCCTCAATATGCCTCTGAAATCCTTCTGACATAGACGTACATAAATCCCGAAGGTAGCTCAGATAGCTCTCAACCTGCAAATAATGTCATCCAATGGGTGCATTTCAGCCGATCCGCTCCGGTGGCATCACCACTCGACGGTCGTCCACACATTACGAAGACGTGACCCAACTGGCCGGCAGCAAGGTCAGCTCCGGCACAGCCTCTCGGCAAAACAAAACACTTCGCACGGCCCCCTTGTGGACGACGCCACCGGAGCGAAATGCTATCGGCTGGGCAGGCCGGCACTGCGGCACCGATAGCGAACTGGCCCCAATCTCCTCGTGTCATTTCGTCTTGCAAAGGGAAACGTGAATGCTTAATGCCAAGAATAGTGGGGGAAACTTAGTGTTGCACTGTTCTTGCTTTGTGTTGTGTTGTGGGTCGTATCAAATTATGTCGCTGGAGCGATTTTGGCCCAGAGTTAAGTTGCCGTTAGGTCGGTGACGTTTCGCGAAAATTCCACCTTGGCTTGGCACGAAGTTCATTAATACGAGTTCGAAAAGTGCATCGTTGCAAGGCACTATGACAAACAGCTCTCTCGTTATTATATTCGGCCGCATAGATCAATGGCAGCAGATAACCGAATGTGTCCGGATTTATTTCCCACCTATTTCGTCAATGCCGATGGGCTGAAATTCACGCAGAGAAAGTGTGTGAACGAATTTCTAGATACCTGGAATGGGCGTCAGATGGATTTTGTAGAGCTGTACCCCCGGTCTGTGCTGTTTTATCCCGTCATGATCGCCATAAGCGCGGGGTCATCCGCACCTACATCAGGAGGGCCATCAAGACCTGCAGGTCCTGGGTCTCTATGGACAAAGACAGCCAGCACGTCAGGCAGATGCTCACGAACAACAGCGATTCGGTCAAGGCCATCGACGCTGAAGTAAGGATAGTCCTGGATGAATTCACGAGAAGACAATACAGCAGTGATAGAAGGTGTGACAGCGGTAGAAGCAGCGGCAACAGCAGCAATGACCACCGTGGCGGCAGCGACACCAACGGCAGCGGCATAGGCGACGAGAGGACAGCAGCTGTGCAACAATTAAACTATACTACACAAATCAGATGAGACAAAATACCGCATCGATGAAAAAAATATGCAAGATTTAATCACAAGCATGTCAAAGTTACCCGTAACAACACCTTCAAGCTGATCATTTATTGCAAAAACAAGAGAACTGCTAACTTAATAATGAAATCAACTTCAACGGATAAATTAAGACCCAATTCACCAACGTAATGCATGAATGCAAAAGTCTAGAGGAAGGTTGCAAACTTCGGACCACGGGTGTTGGCTACGTTGACCACACGACAACTTTGCTTTCAAGACGCTTGACCTGCCATCTCTAGTCTGATGCTCCCCATCAGTACGTCATATACGTCCACGGGAGACGACTTACCAGACAGGAGCTGGTCGAAAACACCGAGATCATCGCCCGCCAATCGAACAGGAGTGGACTGCGTGTTATGGGGGCTGTTGTCATCTGATAACGACCCCCTAGACTCAATACGCAGCATGATTGTCAAGAGATGCTTGCCATCCGCGATGTATTCTCTAGTCTTAGGGCTGGTGCCTGAATAGGTGTGTGACAATGTTGCGACGCATGTTTAGGATCTTCGCGCTCTTTAAGCAGAGTACCGTTCTCGATAGCGCATGAACGTAGCACTTCCAGTGTTGATAAATGTCAAGGATATTTAGGTACCACTGTATGAGCTTTCCCCACTTATCGCGACAGTTGGCCACGTTAGGCTGGGTTTTCCAAATATTTAAATTTATCCCAATATTTGTGCCGCGATAAATTAAAACGTGTGATATAAGCCATGATCGGTCGGGAGTCGAGCTTATAGCGACCTACGGTGATGTCGCGATAAATTATTTTATCCCGACATGAAAAATTGAGCGGTATTGAAACTTTATGTAAAGCTGAGTGTAAACCATTATGTAAACCATGTAAAGCTATGTAAAGCTGCGCTATACGAAATGCAAATCTGCAAGCTGGTGGCCGAAATACCTTCACATTTGGGCTGACAGAATGAGACTTCCGTCACGTCCGCCATTTATTTGTTTATGATGACGCTTGCGCGGGTTGATAAGCGATGACCCAGTTAGAGTTAGGAGCTTTTCGCTGACACTAGCCATTTTCGTGACGTCGCCTCGTCCTTGGCTATGATTGGCGTAGTTTGTTATCAGAAGACCAAGGCAGCTGACTGAGCAATTTTCAACCAATCAAGCGGCGAATCGTGACGTCACGAGGGCACGTCGAAGCATTGTTGTCGACCCAGGAAGTAACTAGAAGAGCCACCCTTGTGCCCCGGCGTTGATGCCTGTGTTATGGAAAGTCTGACGTGCAATTCCACGAAAATGGCATTTTGGGTGCTGATCAATGTCGAAGTCAGTATTTTTTTAAGGGGGAGGGTCGACCCAAAAAGAAATGCATTGAAACAGACAACGCTTTTGGCGCGCTTCGCGCGTGGAAAATTTTTGTTTTTCCCTGGTGAGAATCTCAATTTTTATGTTTCACATCGTGCATTTTGGTTGCTCGGGGATGGGGCGAGCCCCCTTGGCTGCGTGTCTGGGGATAAAACATTACCACAAGCCTTCCATTCTGATTGAAGACTATGCAACAGCTGCGCAGTGTTTGCTAACACGCAGAGTGTATTGGTGTGCAAAGGAGCACGCTGCTTAAAGCCAGTGTACCAAGTACATCAACACGAGAAAAGCACACGATAAGGGTAGCATCAACACATTCGATTGCTAACGATATGGCAAGGTGCTCATATCCATGAGGGCATTCTGTGTTTGTTTCTGTGCAGACTGCAACCATCTAGTGCTGTGACATGTTCCCAAACCATGCATCCCATTGCGTCCATGAAGCAGTGTTTTTATCCCTGCTGGGACTGTCACAGTGGTAGATTTTGCACTGCGTTCAGCACTCAGGCACGAAACCCAGAATCTGCCATAATCATTGGTAACTGAAACAGCACTACGAGACCATAAAACTGATGGTGCGTCACGGATGTGAGGCCCGTGCATTCCGCCGGCTGCTGTGGCCCGTGCTGCTTTGGAATTCTGGATGGCTGATAATGCAAACTGACACGAGCGAGGGCCTCCCATATTTGGCCGGCACAAGCGTCATCTCTCCTGCCGACTCGGAACTGCTTGGACCACACCACCGTACGACTGACCCCGGGACTGACCTCGCGGCCGACCACATGGAATATCGTGCATATTAACAGTGCGACCCTGCCACTGGACACCCCGCTGGCCGTGCACTGGCCGCCGTGCAGCGGTGCGTGGTGATCGGCAGCCCGAGCGGCGACACCTCGTCTCTCACGATCCAGCGCGACTCACTATCACCCGGCCACCGCCTGTGCGGCCCTGCGACGGCGCCTGCAGCTGACACCGCGACACCGCGACACGCCGTCTGACCTGCTGGGGGGGGGGATGGGGGGGCCCCCGCCGCCGCCCCCCGCCCCCAACCCGCCAACCCGCAAACCCCCCCCCCGGGGGGGGGGGGGGGCACGCCGTCTGACCTTGTGAGGCGGCGGGATAGGGGCGACCCGGCGACGGCGCCTGCAGCTGACACCGCGACACCGCAACACGCCGTCTGACCTGCTGCTGAGGCGGCGGGAAGGGGGTGGGGGCGCAAGCACGCCGCTGAAACATGACCCTCCCTCTCTCCAGACTGCGTGCAGCGTCCCTCTGTAGGTTGCAGTGGTGCCCATACCATGGTTGTGGTGCTCCCTGCAGACTGCAGGGGTATCCCCACAATGGCAGGTGTGCCCACTGCAGACTGTAAAGTGCCCCTACGACTTTTGAAGTGTCATTCTGCAGACTGTAGGGGTACCCCTGCAACCACAGGAGTGTCCACATAAAGCTGGAGTGCCCCTAAACATTTGAAGGGACAGGGCTCTCGCGGTCCCGCTGGCTGCGCCACTGTGAGGAACATGCGGTGGGACGTGATGGGTCGACATTAAGGAGAGTCGAGCCGAGATCATGCTTTTGCGACATGAGAGAACTAAGCAAAAGGCACAAAAATGTTGTAGTAATAGAAGGGGATTCACTTCCGTAATCGGGGCACGCGGCTCCATGTCTCGATGCTCTCGGCCGTACCTGTGCCTATTTGAGACCTGCAACCCTGAGGTGACATGCCCCATCCAAAAAATGGAGGAGTGGCGCTGACGATGATAGGGCCCTAGAACCCCGAGGGCCCAATATTAAAATTCGTCCCATCCACTCCGAAGGCCGTGGCGAGATCCTATTTGTCCTTCAGGTGTAGGTGCGTTCAAATATCCTTAACATGTGGATTAGCCAGCGCAGGAACGGAACTTTCGAAAATTGTTCGAAAGAGGGCAGACATGATTTTGGATAGCATTATTCTCACTCAACGCCCATGAGCCTCGTGTTACATCCCACAAATATTTGGTAGGACAAGTGCCTGACCATCACCTATGTGGACAGGTCGACTTCTGTACCAACGCCATCCTACTCCGTGAGCATCGTGGATAAAAACCCTAAAGTTGGTGGAAAATAACCGCTAACCTGTTCCGACGCTTGAACCCAGAACATCGTGCACCAGTAATTGTCTCGGAGGCTCCAACGATACTTTTGGCACCAAACACCAATCCTCCAAACGCCCTGCCAAGTGCCTACTGCTTAAGCAATTGATATGTGACCTAACAAGGGCGATCAAACTGAAGGCCTACGCCCCCCCACTGCCCCCCCCTCTTCAGTTAAGCTATATGACCGACACTGTCGATGAACCCCTAAACTCCGCCATCCAGGCAACATGTTTGAAGATGGCTTTTTACGCCATGTAAGTGTCGGGCCATCTGCGCATGTATACAGCGGCGATACGCACTCCTAAAACCGCAGAGGTGTTGGAGCACACGAGTTTTACATCACCGGTTATCTGCTATCGAGACCTTTCTAGGTTACAAATTGAACACACTTATCGCGACACACAGAATGTCGCGATAAATTTGTCGCCATAAGAGGGTCACGATGAATTAAAAACCTATCAATTCGTGTCGCGATAAGTGGGGAAAACTAGTGTGTGTGTGTGTGTGTGTGTGTGTGTGTGTGTGTGTCCTTTTAGCTTGATAATGTCTAGGGAATAGGCGAAACGTCACGAACTATATGATATTATTTGTGATCTGAAAACCGAACTTGGCAATGACATCAAAAGTGATGTCAGAGAACATGAAAAGCTGCAAGAAACCTTTTAAATGTTATGAATGCCTGAAGAACGGCCGCTTATGATGATATGTGCATAACAAACTATGCATATATACATATATGCACACACACACACACACACATGTATATATGTATATATGTACATGTATATATATATATATATATATATATATATATATATATATATATTTATATATATATATATATATATATATATATATATATATATATATATATATATATATATGTAAGTATAAATATATATATATATATATATATATATATATATATATATATATATATATATATATATTTATATTTATGAATATGTGCATAAGCATACATACAAAAATGTTCATTTAGTTTGACGATTAGCTTGCAGTAAAGTGAACTTTTCATGTATTGTTTGTTGTTACGTCAGAACCAACTACACGTGGTCAAAGAACAAACAACACCAACTATGGAAGATTAAAAGGCAAACGGACACGATTGCGTACAATGTTGCATTGCCAACAACCCGCAGTGCTATAACATTTAGTCCTTTGTGGTTATTATTTGCCCAGGGTAGCGCCAAGGGATGTGATCGTGATGGGCAATGCCCACCCATTCGTCACAAGAATGAATATTAATGAAGTAGTACAAGGACACTATGACCTTAAAAACTTTCTTCCCTATTCACGACGTTCCTACGCCGTGCCCGCACGCTGTTTTATTTTCACGACACAAGACAATTTCCAAGCGCTCCAAAAGGCATGACGTTTGCATGTTCGCGTGAGTTACCGGCACCATGTATCAATTGCACTCGGTAATCGGGCACAAATCTAAGCCATCGACAACCGCGCCTGCCATTCGATCGACGCCTGCCATTAGTTTGCCTGCTGTGACGTTGCTGGTACTGTTGAGGCGCGTGGTCTCGGAGGCGGTGCAAGTTGACCTTGACACCGTGCTGACACTGTCCGTGGTGTTTTAGCCGGTGTAAACTTGAATCGCACTCACTTAGCCATTCAGGCGGTTGTAGACACAGTGAGCAATACTCACTGCCTGCTCGGCTAACGGAGAATCTTGATAATCCTTCCTGAGGCGGTTTCAGACCGCCGCGCTGGCGACGATGCTGCCCGTGAACCGGCCAGCCTGGCATCACGCCTGCGGGATTATTCATCGGCTTTGAATGGGCATGCATTGTGGCGTCCGAAAGGTGCGTGATCCGGGTCGCATTATGAATATTATTGGCGATACCCGAACAGCTTTTGAACAGGTCTTGTTCCAGTGATCGTAGATCAGGGTCTAAAGTGCATAGGTATATTTGGTTTATTGGACGAGCTCAACGTAATGACGATAGCCATGCAAGTTAGTCAATTATTTGTGATCCTTGTAAAATTGTCTATATATTAATAGTGCCCAAGCAACGCTAAAAGTAGAGAAATACATTCCTGCATCAAAATTACAGAACCACTGCATGGAAAGCTTGTACACTCCTTTCATATCGGGTCTAGGCAAAGTAGTTAATTGCCGAGATGGTATATTTCGAATCGGTTGCTGCCAAAGTGTAGGTCCTTCAACCACGGGGCAGACTAATGGGAAAATTAAACATCGATTTCCTGGCTTCATAAAATTCATAGATGATAATCTAAGAAGTTAGTTCACGTGAGATAGTTGGAGTTGCTTTCTTGAATGTATTGTATTGTATTGTATTGTATTGACATGCACTATTGCAGTGGCTATTATGCCCCGAGTCATAGGTAAAGGAGTAAAAACAAAAACATAAAACTTACAGTCAAAAACATACATGCAAGCAGTCAAATACACACATACGTCAGTCTCACAATATTACACTGGAGTAAAAACATAGTCAAAAACAAACATACAGAACAGTCAAATACATAGTGTGTCTAAGACGCGGGACAGTCAGGTTGCCGAGCCAGCAGGTGCCGCTTAACGGCGCGCCTAAAATGTTGTGGTGTCATTTCAGTGAGCTCAGTTGGGAGCCGGTTGTACAATGTACATATCAGGCGCTCTGCACAAGAAGCGCCGCTTCCCAGTCTCAGTCTTTGAGCGAGGAACATGAAGCAGCTGGTCTTGCCATGTGCTCCGCTCTCGGACTGAGCTGTTCTTCCTGTTCTTCCTGTTCTTCCTTCCTGTTCTTCCTTCCTGTTCTTCCATGTGAGCTGACATGGGAATGGAACCGTTCTTCAGCCGTTGGGGTATGTGTGGTAACTTTGACAACAGAAGACTATAGTGGACCGTACAGTTGAAGGTTCCATATGTGGGTCAGCCGACACTTGCAACACGAGATTGTATAGGGTCCGGTGATCGTGACAGTGACTGCCCAGGATCTCCACAATGGGGTTCAAAAGCGACAATGGTATCAGCCAAAATCGTATTGGGTCATATATGGGTCATATAAGCGACTGTGTAATCCAAGCCGGGTAACTGAATGATGGAGGTGCGCAATATCACTCAAATATATTTGTTGCGTGATGGCAACAATTTGAAGATTAGCATTAATAATAGGTGGTTAGCAAATCTGACTCTGTTCGGGAGCTTCTACTTGGGATTAAGACATATTTAGCGCCTTCCACCCTCCCCTACGATTTTCCGCGGACAGTGAAAGAACGGCGCGGCAGCGCGCCGAAATTTTGCATACCTTTTTCCACATCAATTTCACATGTTGTGTAAACAATTTGAGATCAGGTCATCTAGGGTCAATGAGTTAGTCAAGGTCAAGTGAGGTCACCTCCAGAAAAGTTAAACCAGTCGTCACGCTTTAACGGATAAAGATATTGTAATAAAACTTTCAGCGTTTGCTTATCTTTAGGGAAGAAACAAAATGTACCAGATCATTTTTTTCTCCTATTTTTGATTACTTATTAGTTTTACATATTTGCCCATTTGGCTAAAACAGAAGATTCTGGCTAAAGTAAGCATTTTTTATGAGAGCAAGTTGACTTCGAACAACGTTCTTCGGTCCGCTCTATCCATTATAAAATAAACATTAAAGAAAATTGAAAACTCAAGATTTTGAAATTTATAAAATAAAAATTTAGATTTTTGGTTGGGAAAAAATGTTAGGGCCATGGTCGATTTCGCCTTCCTTTTCTGATTCCAAACAATTTTTTTCAAATCTCCCCCAAAATGAACTCCCCAGAGCCAAAAACATGATGTAAGTCGTGAAAACCTAGGCCCCCTAGTGACGTCACTATTGGGGGGATAACATTTTAGGGGTGGTCACTGGCCCTACTCATCGAGCGCTTTCCGATGACACCTCTTTCGTTTTCATGCGATGCTTAGTTTGGAGATTAGAAGGGGGGTTATCAACCCCCCCCCCCCCCCGAGACGGGGTGTGAGGATATGACCGGAAAGACGGGGAGGGTTAACTGGGCACAAGAAGTACTATTGAACATGTGGGAGATGTGGTTCGATTACGCCATATTCAGAGATGTCTCACCTTTCGCTCTACGGATCCAAGAGGTAGTAAAATAGGATCAACATTGTTTCGGATTCTCAGCAAGAAAATGTTAATTTTCGGTAACCCCGACATAGTTGGAACAGCGTTATTCTCTGTGTGGACATTTCTGTAAAAATAGACAACTACCTTAGAGAGAACACGCGAATTAAGGTGCATCTGACGTCAATAGAGGGGGGTTTATCCCCCCCCGAGACGGGGTGTGAGGTTATGACCGTTGCGAAGTTGCGAAGGGACTGCGTACAATTTAGTAATACGTTCGATTAATGTACAAATTGTGTGATATGAATTGTTTGCCACGTTCAGCACGCCTCACATGTGAAGTGTTCTAAAAACACGGAAGCTTCGAAACTCACCCGTAGGCCCATTTAGGTACAGGTACCAATCATATGGTGCCATAGAACCGGAGAGCTGCTCGTCATAATGCAGTAAAGTTTCCACACAGCGCATTGCTTGTTTCAGTAAAGCTTGAGTTTGAAAAGTGATGTTTGAGCAGATAAAATATATGCTGTTGATCTGTCCTAAGACCGATATTGTGCATGCGTGTGCGTGTGTGTTTGCAGGTGCGTGCCTGTATGTGTGTGTCTGCGTGAGTGAAGGTGTGATTGCTACCATCTTTATTTGCGGCTACGTCCTCCCACTTTTCTAAATTGTTAACAGGCTGGAACACTAGAAACCGGCATGTAAGACTGTTAGCAACACCCACTTCACACGAAGTTGACGATGGCGCATTTATATTCAGGTGTTCACAAATGCGTTCTTCGCAAGGGTTTGATAAGCTTTGTTTTGTACACCAAGCTTAGGGTACATGTGCATTCAGGTAGTTTCAATGTATTGTAAATTGAACACACTAAGCAAACAGGAAATTGCTCAGCAAAATAATTGTACTATTATTTTCCGTCACTTTTCCTTAATGTGAGGCGGAGAGTGCACCATGCCTTACTTCACCTACTTCGCTGGCTGTAATCGGACACACGCGGATATAGGATGAATATTTCAGCTATAACGCCATGTTTCATGTGCGGTCTTCCCGTCAGTGTTTCTGTTCTGCGGCGGGATACTCTGCGGGATACCCTGCGGGATACTCTGCGGGATACTCTGCGGGATACTCTGCGGGATACTCTGGAGTGCGCACAGGCGCAGCCAAACTTTTTCACGGAGCGGCAAAAGAATGGCGAATGAGAAGGTTATCTGTGATACAAGATGACTGCCAATGGGGAAAATATAATATGGCTTCAAAGGAGTGGTGATTGTCCCATTTTTCCATCACTTTGCTACCATGTACTACTGTATACAGTAGTACATGGTACCGAGCAGGTTCATGGGAAATCCTTTACTGATTCGGGAGGCACAAGAGTTATCCTTCCATGCGCAGAGCCAAAGTGTTGCTGAAATTTAATATGCTTGTCATCGTCGTCACCATTAAAAAAGTAGCAAAGCCCGGTTGAAAGCATAACGAAAGGACGCAAACTGTGTCCTGTGTCCTGTGCAAAGCGTGTCGAAACATCAAAAAGTGAGGTAATCATAGCGCAGCATCGGAGAGCGTCCGAGGAAATGCTATGCGACAGCCGCCGCCGCTGCCGCACCAGGACCCCGCGCACGTGACGCTGGTGTGGCCGGCTGGTCAGCGGCGGGAGCTGCTGCCACACCAGGGCCCCGCCCACGTGACGCTGGTGTGGCCGGCTGGTCAGCGGCGGGAGCTGCTGCCACACCAGGGCCCCGCCCACGTGACGCTGGTGTGGCCGGCTGGTCAGCGGCGGGAGCTGCTGCCGCACCAGGGCCCCGCCCACGTGACGCTGGTGTGGCCGGCTGGTCAGCGGCGGGAGCGTGTGACGGCGGCCCGACGTGACGCTGTTGCTGCCACACCAGGGCCCCGCCCACGTGACGCTGGTGTGGCCGGCTGGTCAGCGGCGGGAGCTGCTGCCGCACCAGGGCCCCGCCCACGTGACGCTGGTGTGGCCGGCTGGTCAGCGGTGGGAGCTGCTGCCGCACCAGGGCCCCGCCCACGTGACGCTGGTGTGGCGGCTGGTCAGCGGCGGGAGCTTGTGACGGCGGCGCAGCAGCCACGGCCGCGGCGGCGGAAGGTCAGCTAGCCGGCCGCCGCCGCCGCCGCCGCCGGAGTAGCGCTCGGAGCGGCAGGCCGGCAGCACGTGTGGACCGTCGGCCGGTGGCCACCGCCACGTGACCGCTGTCGCCTGCACACCGTCGGGTCACGTGACAGTGCACGGTGAGTGTCACGCTCGGGTGTCGCCGTGTCTCGGGCGCGGAGGCCGCTCGGTGACGCCGTGTCTCGGGCGCGGAGGCCGCTCGGGTGACGCCGTGTCTCGGGCGCAGAGGCCGCTCGGTGACGCCGTGTCTCGGGCGCAGAGGCCGCTCGGTGACGCCGTGTCTCGGGCGCAGAGGCCGCTCGGTGACGCCGTGTCTCGGGCGCGGAGGCCGCTCGGGTGTCGCCGTGTCTCGGGCGCGGAGGCCGCTCGGGTGTCGCCGTGTCTCGGGCGCGGAGGCCGCTCGGTGACGCCGTGTCTCGGGCGCGGAGGCCGCTCGGTGTCGCCGTGTCTCGGGCGCGGAGGCCGCTCGGGTGTCGCCGTGTCTCGGGCGCGGAGGCCGCTCGGTGACGCCGTGGCCGATTTTACAGAGGCTTCCCTCGGATCATTTGCCGGGAGGGCTCTGTAGATCATTAGTCGTCCGTCCGTGAAGGGACGGCAGCGCGTACTGTTGGCCTTTTTGGACGGAAACTGGAAACGGTGACCGACAGGCAGCGAGGTTAAGTCGAAGCAATCGACCAAGTTCGGGCACGTGGGTATGTGGTGTGACTGTGGCGATGCCGTGCGCATGACTTCCTTACTGGAGGTCAAAGGTAATACACTCAGGGTTGAAGATATTTGGTGATGCCGCAATCGGCAACTCCATGTTATACTTGATAATCGTACATTTTTCCCATTCCGGCGACGCCTCTGGATTATGGTATGCAGCTTGCGCACAGAACATAACCGTCTCTTCTAAGTTACAGTATCTGGCCATGTTCCACTTAAAAAGTGTGAAGGGGCTGAGGGAGAGGGGCGGGTCAAGGAATTTTGATCGGGAAGGGACTCGTCTGGAGGGCCGCCAATGGCTGCTACTAGTTAACAACATGTCAAGTTTAGCTGCACTCGAATGTCCCTGGATGGCCACATTGTCTACCCAGGGGGGACTCTTTCGTATAAAAAATGCAAGGGGATGTGCTCGAACGTCCCCGAAGGGAACGTTCGTGGTTGGTTGGTTGGTTGGTTGGTTGCTTGTGCCTTGCCATTATTTTGTTCCAGGACTACGCCCAGATATTGACCCTGCGAACTGAACTCATAGCACCTTCAACTGAAACCTCAATCACTCTCCCATGGAACAAAAAGTTTCAGGCCATCTTGTGTCATATCATTATCGCACCACACCGACTAAAATGTTATTATCATTTCGTGCCATTTTGATGGCATGCAAATAAAGGTAGGCTGACCTCGATCGCTTGTATGCAAAGACCCGATTTGGTGTCTTTTTTGTCACCGGGGAGGGGGGACAAGTCATTTTCAGTCGAATCTTTCCAGCCAACTTCATAGAGTTAGTGATCCGAAACATTGCGATACATGTCCCTTTCATCCTCCGGTGGACACGTCCGTGATTGCGTGCGATATTGGTTGACGAGATGTCGGTGGCCTGGTGACACACGTAATGTTTATAGACTCCGATGTGCTGCATGGCATCTCGCTGGGCACACCGTGACACACGTGATGTCTAAGTGCTCCTTGTGCTGCATGGCATCTCGTTGAGTACACCGTGACACTCGTTATGTTTATGGGCTCCGTTGTGCTGCATTGCATCTCGCTGGGTGCAACGCATCAGGGACTTGTAGGGACAAATAATATGTTGCTGGAGGGGCACTGCTCCTACCCCAGTGATCGGGAAATGTGTTAGTTTTCATGTGCAATATCTGTTAACCTAACAATATACTTCATTTTCTTTCATATTTCTCGAGCAGTTACCGCCTCCTCCCCTCCCCAATCAGGTGTTCTGAAACGGGTCCGGTAACCGGAGCATCGGTAACTGGACCCATTCATAAAGAACACATTGATGAAGTGAATAATTCGATGTTTCCATGTTCATTGAAGGTAACAACATAATGTGTGGGTTAAATGTTATGGAGTTGGACCACTGCATTTTCGAGGCCGGCCCATTAATAATTACAAAGCCCGACATTATTACCGTGGAACGCTGAATCGAGCATCGGAAGAGCTTCACTCCCTTCACAGTGATACAAATTTCATGGAAATGCCTCGGTGGCAATTTCATGGCAAAATTTCATGGCAATGCCTATGCCTCGGTGAGAAATGCTGTGACAACATGTCACAAAGTATTTGTTTTCATGTGTTCATTTTCAAACACTCCATGTATCAAAGCCAGAGACGTTTTCAAAACCACGTTATCCTTATAAGTCAACGAATACGTCCTGAGTGTGCAATGATCCAGGCGTCGGTGTGGGAACAGGGGAGGGAATGCAGAAGAACCGCTGTCCTGACTTTGGACGAGTATATTAGCGGTATGTATGGATGCTTGTTAAGGACATGATCGGCATGCTAGCTGCATGGGTGGGAGCACCTTCACAGTGGCCCTTTTCGGAGAACTGAGATACAGGTTCTCCGCCTCCAGGCACAATGCTTTCGCCAGACCAGCGTCCAGACTCAATTTGCCCTTCTGATCTGGCTTGGCCCTCTAGCGAACCCATGGCTGTCTTCACAACTCGCTTAGCGCGTGAGTGATCTTAATAAGTATCCATTGGAAAACCACCGTCCTTGTATTCTAGATTAGAAACCACAGTTACGCCTCCTCAAGTGCGAACGCATTGTCGGTGAGGACCCTCCCATAAAGCTATCTCAACAACCAACAGTGTAGGGTCATGATTGGGTGTCGCCACGTCTTCTGGCCTCCGCCTGATAATCATGGCCGCCCTGCCAAGTGTCTGGACTGCTCGTGAGCGGCGTTCGGTGCGTCCGATGCCCATCCAGATTGTTGTGTGGCTGTCTGCCGACTCGGGCGTCCCGCGAAATGCCTGGCCGGTGGTGGCCGATCCCAATTCTGGGTGGCTCGGCCTTCCACTCACCTCCAACTCGCTGACAGTGACTGAGTGCCGGTCCGGTTCCCCGCTGAATATTCATGGACTCACACGTGCCGCCACGAGCGTGCCCCCATCCGCGCACGTGCCACCCTGATGAGGCGACGATGGCGCCCCACGCGCGCACGTGTCACGCTTCATCGCTGGTGCCGGCGCGTTCGTCCGCCTCTCCCAGACAAGCCGCCACGACCGTGGTCCCAACGTCAGCACGGTTGTGACGCCGGTGCCCGCACGTCTCGCCACGAGCGCAGGCCACGCGCGCCGTCTGAGTCGCGTGCCGGCACGTCCTGCAGCAGTGATGGCTTCAGCAGGTGTGAGTCACACTCCTCCAGCATGTCGTCCGGAGCGTGCTCCCCCCCCCCCCCCCACCACCACCACCACCACGATAGTGACCGGCGCGCAAGCTGCGGCGTGTCCGACCGCCGCGACCCTTCAGCATTCCTCAGCTAAATTATCGCCCTCCAATGTCACCCCGATTAGACAGTAGGATGAGTTTTTACTGCAAGCCACTCGTCACCCCAGAAGACGTCGGAAAAAAACGTTGATTGAAGCTTCATCGCTGCCATCGATAAACTTTCGCCCTCGTGTGTTAACGTGAGTATGAGGTGCATGCCCGCGAACTTCAACAGCATGCAGCTCATGCTCGAGCCAAAATTACCCGGTGGCTGACGTCGTAAACCGCGAGAGCATACCGTGTTGCGGGCTGTTGATATGCAGGCGGATGTGTTCGTGCCGGGGCTTAGTCGCCTCTGCCATGTTAATGGCCAACTTGTGGCTCAGCTTGTCGATCGAAGTGGCCATTCAACATCGCTAATGTGCACCAAAACTCGAGCAGTGAACGACTTTAGTACGGGCACGTCCCTTGTAATTACATCGCTAACGTGCACCGAAACTCGAGCATTGAACGACTTTAGTACGGGCACGTCCCTTATAATTACATCGCTAACGTGCACCGAAACTCGAGCAGTGAACGACTTTAGTACGGGCACATCCCTTATAATTACATTCGCTAACCTGCACCGAAACTCGAGCAGAGAACGACTTTAGTACGGGCACATCCCTTGTAATAACATCGCTAACGTGCACCGAAACTCGAGCAGTGAACGACTTTAGTACGGGCACATCCCTTGTAATAACATCGTAACGTGCCGAAACTAACAGGAACGACTTTGTGGGGCTACTTGTAATAACATCGCTAACGTGCACCGAAACTCGAGCAGTGAACGACTTTAGTACGGGCACGTCCCTTGTAATAACATCGCTAACGTGCACCGAAACTCGAGCAGTGAACGACTTTAGTACGGGCACGTCCCTTGTAATAACATCGCTAACGTGCACCGAAACTCGAGCAGTGAACGAACTCAGCACGGGCACATCCCTTGTAATAACATCGTGAACCACAGCACGTGCAATAGCAGCGCAGACACCCACTGGGCAGTGAACAATTTCAGTACGGGTACATATATCCCTTGCAATAACATCGTGAACCGAAACACGTGCAATAGCAGTGCAGACACCGACTGACTACCAAAGTCTCAGGACGGATGTTGTTGTTCAGGTTTTTTTTGGAGGATTGTTTGTTTTTGGGGGGGGGGTTTTTTTATAAAAATTTATTAATTTTTTTTTTTTTTTTTTTTTTTATCGGCACTTGGCGAGCGCTTTATATTTCAAGTTCAGCCATCAGCTCAAGCTTTCAGGATGCAAGCAACCCAGCTCGGTCTCGCTTGAATCCTTTTGTGGATGGTAGGTGTTCGATCGATTGGTTTGTGGCTAGGGTATGGCGATATACCAACACAATACAAACCGTCAGGCACTGATGCCCTACACGTAATGAAATGAAATATATTTCGGACATGGCGTTCAACATCATGTATTTACATTCGGCACCAATACAATTATGTTTCAACAAGCGGCGTTTTCTATTCTCGGCAATTCAAGATGGTGCTTGCAGCGCTGGTGGTTTCTTATATTTCCACCACCTTCAACCGAATGATGAATTATCAAACACTAGTTACGCTGCGCTCAAATACCAGCAGCTAACACTACCGGCCATCTGCGATTCACCAATCACCGTTTCGTGTGTGTTCTGGTGTCTTCTCAGACACGACGTTTGACAAACGATTCACGAAATGGTTAACAATGTATGAACCTACGCCGATGTTGAGCCGAAGCGGCGTGCGCGTTGTATAATCTACTCTGAGCCACAGGGATGCCGGTCGTATAGCATGTGCGGCGCCGCTCCATTCAGAGAGAACCTCAGCGCCGACGTCGACAGCCACGTGCCACGTGCTCCAGCTGCCACTGCATGCTTCAGTGCCGCCGTGGGAGGGTGTAGAGATGGGCGGCACGTGTTGGTGGCCAGATCTGTGTCACGGACGACGCCGAGCGGTGGGGACAGAGGTGCCACCCCTGACCTGCGGCGGGGACAGAGGTGCCACCCCTGACCTGCGGCGGGGACAGAGGTGCCACCCCTGACCTGCGGCGGGGACAGAGGTGCCACCCCTGACCTGCGGCGGGGACAGAGGTGCCACCCCTGACCTGCGGCGGGGACAGAGGTGCCACCCTTGACCTGCGGCGGGGACAGAGGTGCCACCCCTGACCTGCGGCGGGGACAGAGGTGCCACCCTGACCTGCGGCGGGGACAGAGGTGCCACCCCTGACCTGCGGCGGGGACAGAGGTGCCACCCTGACCTGGGCGGGGACAGAGGTGCCACCCTTGACCTGCGGCGGGGACAGAGGTGCCACCCCTGACCTGCGGCGGGGACAGAGGTGCCACCCCTGACCTGCGGCGGGGACAGAGGTGCCACCCCTGACCTCCGGCGGGGACAGAGGTGCCACCCCTGACCTCCGGCGGGAACAGAGGTGCCACCCCTGACCTGCGGCGGGGACAGAGGTGCCACCCCTGACCTGCGGTGGGGACAGAGGTGCCACCCCTGACCTGCGGCGGGGACAGAGGTGCCACCCCTGACCTGCGGCGGGGACAGAGGTGCCACCCCTGACCTCCGGCGGGGACAGAGGTGCCACCCTTGACCTGCGGCGTTTAACGCTCCTTCCATAGGATGTCTCAAGCCGTTGCTACGGTGTGGAGGCTGTAATGTGCCGGAACTGCCGGACTTTGCCCTGACGATAAACGGCGGCTACAGGCACAGTCCACCAGATCACTGCCAGCTCCTTTTCCGTCAAGCAGTTCAGTCTAAACGGGCCGATCGACCTGAACGGCGACGTGTTCGTCAATGGCCGAACCCAGCCGCAGAGACTGGTTCTCGCCGGTGAAGGGTCAGTCAACGGTGTAATTCAATCGCGGACGAATGGTTCTGGTCATGACCTGTCCTGACCTGTCAGCGGCTTGGTGCTGCTGGGGATGCGTGGAGAGCAGCGGGTGGCGCAGTAGGTCCACGGACTGCGCCGGCGCTGGCCACAAGCCTGCTCCACGGGATCCAGCACTTACACCTGCCTACTGAATCGACTGAACTTCAACTATTTGAGGTGGCGTCATCGGCAGACTTTTCAGGAGAACCCCACTACAGGTCTGCCGCACCCGCGGACACCCAAATAGCCCCAGGACAAACCAACGAGGGGCATGACCCCGCCTCTGCTTCCATCCGGATCCCCCTGACGGGGTGCCGGGCGCGTGGCGTCGCTGACCGCGGCCATCGGGCCAGCCAGTGACGTCACCGGGGCTACGGAGTGGCCTTGCGCTCATCAGGACGCCCTTTGTCGTCATCGCGGGCCGGCACTGGCGGTCCGAAGCCAGCCGGTCACCAACAGCCTCCGGCTGTGAGGTGTGTGCCATCCGCCAAATCAGATGCACCGTACGGCGTGCACAACCACCTGCACGTGCAACGCCAAGCTGCGCGTCTGCCTGTTGTGTCGGGCTGCACCAGCTGGGGTATAATGTAATTAGGGTGTCCTCGTCAAGCAATAGATACCACCTGTCACTGGGTGGGCTTATGCGGATTGGCGAGGCAGGGATTCGATTTGAGAATGTAGACGTGGCCAGACAAACAATGGATGTGTCGCGGAGTTGATTCGCGACTTGTTCGGTCGCTGTTGCTGCGGCGCGAGACAATGCTGCGACTTCGGTCGTTGTGTGACAGTCGGAGCTGTGCGTCGCCGCCCGCCAACATTTCGTCCCGGGGGGCGGCGTCACCTCCAGCCGTCAGTCGCCAGGTTCCAGCCCATACGTCTTTCGGCGCCTGTTCGTCCGTCACCGTCACATCACAGTCCACCACACATAGACCGTCACCGTCACGTCACAGTCCGTCACCTCACAGACCGCCACCGTCACGTCACAGTCCACCACACATAGACCGCCAACGTCACGTCACAGTCCGTCACCTCACAGACCGCCACCGTCACGTCACAGTCCACCACACATAGACCGGCACCGTCACGTCACAGACCGTCACTGTCACGCCACGGTCCGTCACATCACAGTCCGTCACCGGTATATCACAGTCCTCTACACATAGACCGCCACCGTCACGTCACAGTCCGTCACCGTCACGTCACAGTCCGTCACATCACAGACCGCCACCGTCACGTCACAGTCCGTCACCTCACAGACCGCCACCGTCACGTCACAGTCCGTCACCTCACAGACCGCCACCGTCACGTCACAGTCCGTCACCTCACAGACCGCCACCGTCACGTCACAGTCCGTCACCTCACAGACCGCCACCGTCACGTCACAGTCCGTCATCTCACAGACCGCCACCGTCACGTCACAGTCCGTCATCTCACAGACCGCCACCGTCACGTCACAGTCCGTCACCTCACAGACCGCCACCGTCACGTCACAGTCCGTCACCTCACAGACCGCCACCGTCACGTCACAGTCCGTCACCTCACAGACCGCCACCGTCACGTCACAGACCGTCACCGTCACGCCACGGTCCGTCACATCACAGTCCGTCACCGGTATATCACAGTCCTCTACACATAGACCGCCACCGTCACGTCACAGTCCGTCACCGTCACGCCACAGTCCGTCACATCACAGGCCGTCACCGTCACAGTCCGTCACCTCACATACCGTCACCGTCACATCACAGTCCACCACACATAGACCGGCACCGTCACGCCACAGTCCATCACATCACAGTCCGTCACCGTCACAGTCCGTCACAATCTCATCACAGTCCATCGCACTACAGCCCGTCACCGTCACATCACCGTCCGTTACATCGCAGCCCGTCACCGTCCCATCACAGTCCATCGCACTACAGCCCGTCACCGTCACATCACAGTCCGTCACATCGCAGCCCGTTACCGTCCCATCACAGTCCATCGCACTACAGCCCGTCACCGTCACATCATAGACCGTAACACCATAGACCGTCGCTATCACACAATAATCCGTCACCGCCACATCATAGTCCGTCACCGCCACACCATCGTCCGTCACTGCCACACCATAGTCCGTCACTGCCACACCATCGTCCGTTACTGCCACACCATAGTCCGTTACTGCCACATCATAGTCCGTTGCTGCCACACCATAGTCCGTCATTGCCACATCATAGTCCGTCACTGCCACACCATCGTCCGTCACTGCCACACCATAGTCCGTTACTGCCACATCATAGTCCGTCATTGCCACATCATAGTCCGTCACTGCCACACCATAGTCCGTCATTGCCACATCATAGTCCGTCACTGCCACACCATAGTCCGTCACCGCCACACCATCGTCCGTCACTGCCACACCATAGTCCGTCACTGCCACACCATCGTCCGTCACTGCCACACCATAGTCCGTTACTGCCACATCATAGTCCGTTGCTGCCACACCATAGTCCGTCATTGCCACATCATAGTCCGTCACTGCCACACCATCGTCCGTCACTGCCACACCATAGTCCGTTACTGCCACATCATAGTCCGTTGCTGCCACACCATAGTCCGTCATTGCCACATCATAGTCCGTCACTGCCACACCATCGTCCGTCACTGCCACACCATAGTCCGTTACTGCCACATCGTAGTCCGTTGCTGCCACACCATAGTCCGTCATTGCCACATCATAGTCCGTCACTGCCACACCATCGTCCGTGACCGCCACATCATAGTCCGTTGCTGCCACACCATAGTCCGTCATTGCCACATCATAGTCCGTCACTGCCACACCATCGTCCGTCACTGCCACACCATAGTCCGTTACTGCCACATCATAGTCCGTCACTGCCACACCATCGTCCGTCACTGCCACACCATAGTCCGTTACTGCCACATCATAGTCCGTTGCTGCCACACCATAGTCCGTCATTGCCACATCATAGTCCGTTGCTGCCACACCATAGTCCGTCATTGCCACATCATAGTCCGTCACTGCCACACCATCGTCCGTGACCGCCACACCATCGTCCGTGACCGCCACACCATAGTCCGTGACCGCCACACCATCGTCTGTCACTGGCACATGACATTCACCAAAGTTGCATCATAGTCCCTACACTACACTAGCCCGTCAGTGTCAAGCAAAAGCTTCAACACCCCACCTCCGACTGAAAATTTCCCGTTCCATCGTGTTTCCACCTATATGTCGTTTAGCCCACCTCAGGAGCCGTATGATGGTCTGCCGCTTAGCCCATCTCAGATGCCGTATGATGATCTGCTGTTTAGCTCACCTCGAGTACTGTGTGATGGTCTGCAGCTTAGCCTACTTCAGGTGCTATATGATGGTCTGCAGCTTAGCCCACCTCAGGTGTCGTACGCTGATCTACTGTTTAGCTCACCTCAGGTGTTGTGTGATGGTCTGCAGCTTAGCCCACCTCAGGTGCCGTATGCTGATATGTTGCTTAGCTCATCTCAGGTGCCGTATGATGATCTGCTGTTTAGCCCACCTCAGGTGCCGTATGATGGTTTGCCGTTTAGCCTACCTCAGGTGCTGTATGATGGTTTGCCGTTTAGCCCACCTCAGGTGCCGTATGATGGTCTGCGTGTCCCGTCACCAGTCCCCCTGTGTCAGCCCACCACTGCCTGCCTACGCCCATCGGTCACTTGTCCGTCCGTCAATGCCTGCCATGGCCAGTCTGCCGCCGGTTGTTTGCCCGTTAATGTTTATCAACATCTGCCACGCACCGTTTATCCGTGCGCCACTCCCTATCTGTTCATCGCTGTCTGTCCGTCACCGTCACCGCCCGTCACCGTCTGTCACCGTGTCCGTCAGTCACAAATCCGTCTCCACCTGTCACGGCCGCGTTCCTGCCGCGCGGGCGGCCGCCGATGGCCGGCCGATAGTCCGCCCGACTCGCGCCGCCACCTGTCGGCGCCACCGCCGGCCGGCCCGGTGGCGGCGCCGAGATAAAACGCCGCCGACGCCGGGCCCAATTAGCGTCCGTCCTCCCGCCCCGGCGCCTGACCGGCCGCCCGCTCGGCCCGGCCGCCCCGCGGTCCCAGCTCCGCGTGACGCCCCACGTCACGTCCGTCACGCAGTCGGATCGTCACGCAGTGCGGCGGGTTTGAGTGATGAGGGCTGACGTGGACGGTTGGCGCCGGCCGCGGAGCCGAACACCAGCACGGCAACGGCACGCCAAGTCGTCCAGCAAACCGCGCCGGTCTGCGAACTGGGCGAAGGTGGACACTGGAGGTGTTATCGGCGTCACTCAAGGCAACTCATGATCGTCGCTGTCACTGGCGCTATGCACTCACCACAAATAATCACACAGGAGGGGGGGGGGGGCTATACCAGGGAGTGGCCGTTGCACCAGCTAGCACACACAAGTCCTCACCACTGCTGTTGAGGTGATGCGATGTTTGTGGAAGTAGTCACGCAGGCGCAATGCACCGGTCCTGTGTACCCCACCGCCACCGCCACGGCAGTGACGTACCAACGACATGCTGCAGACCGGTACGCCTGATGCCAGCAATGTATACCTTGAGGCTCAGACACGCGCTGCTGACAGCATGAGACGAATGGCTGCTCATCTGGTTCGCTCGGTGGCACGTTTGTTTTTCGTTCTTGACCTGAGTAGCGCCACGCACCAACGACATTTGATGTCACTTCCATAGCTGAGCTACATTTAACACGACGTCTAACGAGTTGCGCAGGGAAGGAATGGATCTGATCCTCCATTGTATCGAGGCTCTTCAGCCGTGATCCGGCAGCGATGCTGTTGTTCGTCGGGACACTCGTGCTTACCATGGGCGGAACTGTCGCGTGGCACGTGCAGAACGAGTCTCCCACAGTCGTTTGTCGGTGTGGGACGGTCCCTCGCAGTCGAAGAAGACTTTTTGCAGCCGTTACCGAGCTCAGACGCTTTTACTTTTGCGTTTTTTGCCGACTTTCTACGCCTCCACCCCCGTTCCCTCCGATTTCAAACAGTTATCTAACTATTTGCAGCCCTTCTCAGACTACATTGGACCCTACACAAAACTAGGCAGCCTCCCTGTGACTTCACACGACCCTCCCGTGTTTTGGGTGGTCCTGATCCCAGCCGCCTCTCGGACTCCACAGGCTCCAAATGAATTAATACGGCCCCTCACCAGCTTGAGTTAGCTCCGGCCAACTTCATCCAGCCCTTTCGTACCTTAGACGCCCCTCTTTTGCTTAGCATACACAACGGCTCCAGCACGACTTTCGATGAGACTCTTATCTCACAAAGGCCTCTCATCGGACTGAACATATAATGTTTAAAATAACACTTAAAATAAGAGTGCGACCCATGCGAGCTCAGACGATTCACCTCCTACTTAATACGACCCATTCTCATCTGAGATATCCCTTCCTAAGTAGTGGCAGCCCCTCTCCGACTGAAGGTGGACGCTGTCCAAAATTAGACAGCATGTCAAACTTGACACGATTCTTCTTTGCCCTAAGACGACCTTCTCAAACCTTGGTGGTCCCTTCAAGCACAGAGGATACCTTGTCTGAAAGGATACCTTGTCACAGAGGATACCTTGTCTGAAAGGATACCTTGTCTGAAAGGATACCTTGTCACAGAGGATACCTTGTCTGAAAGGATACCTTGTCACAGAGGATACCTTGTCACAGAGGATACCTTGTCTGAAAGCCACCTGATGAGACATCGACTGGAAGTTTGGTACATATATGGATACCACTGTGTTCTATCACATATATTGCGGTTTTTTCTCAAATTTACATTGAGAAACTTATATGTGCATACATCTCCAAAAACACAACCGTTTCGTTTCACCTTGTCACCTGACCTAGTCTAGTGTCCGTTTGCAAAGTTATGAAGCTATGTTTGGGTTTTCTGCGGTCATTGTTATATACACATGGTTGGTTTTGACCGGTGTTTACCTCTATAGCTCCGGAACCGGACAAGATATCGGCGTAAGTTTGTCGCCCAGCGACGCGCTATTCAATTATGTGCAGCTACGCCACGTTTCAATTTGACATATCCAGCAGTTCCACAACAAGTCCGGAAAATCTGAGAAGGTTAAGTGCACGCCCGCTCAGCACGGGTAAAGACGTCCCTCCTGGACTCTTAGAATTGGGATCGTCCATATCCGACGCAAAGCGGCCGCAGAACGTGAACCTCAAGTGATCCTACTGGAAAGTAGAACCTACTTTAAATAACCAATTTTTTACTTACACGATCCCAGACAAGGTGTGTATGGAGTTTCTGCACTTTAATAGGGCGATTGTCGACTCCGTAAATCGGACAATGAGCGTAGTTCCTTGACCGACTTAGCTAAGATTAAAATTCAGTTCACCGTTCTCAGCGGTTTGTTTTGCCGGATTGTCGCTTGTTAGTTCAAGATTGATAGCTCCGTGAAGATACCAGAAGATTAGACTGTTGACACGAGTGCGACGATCAGGCGGGAGGGCATCCAGCAGTTCTATAAAGTGGTGTGCCTCAAAGCATCCAAAAGCACAATCTTGAAGAACCTTTCAAATTGAAATGGGGAAATAACATTTGCAATGTCACATTTTTGTTCGTAGGGAGGGTGCCGTGTCCCAGAAAAGCCTTGTATCCGTGACGCAAAAGTAACGGTTTGGGTGAATCACATCACGGCTCCCTTGCTTGTCGTCAGTGCTCACGTTTGTCAACATTGTCCCTTTTTCAGCACACCGTCCCCACAGTCTAAAATGCGTGACGTCACCACTGGCGGTTATCACGGCCGCTAGCCCCAGGTCAATTCTTAGTTCTATGTGCTCCTCAAGTGGTGGCGGAGTGATGCAGCAGTGACCGCGTGGTTGATATCGCAGTGGTTCTATATGCGAACCTCAAGTGGTGGTGGAGTGATGCAGCAGTGATTCTATATGTGCCGTATGTGGTGGTGGAGTGATGCAGCAGTGGTTCTATATGCGCCGTATGTGGTGGTGGAGTGATGCAGCAGTGGTTCTATATGCGCCGCATGTGGTGGTGGAGTGATGCAGCAGTGGTTCTATATGCGCCGTATGTGGTGGTGGAGTGATGCAGCAGTGGTTCTATATGCGCCGTATGTGGTGGTGGAGTGATGCAGCAGTGGTTCTATGCGCCGTTGGTGGTGGTGATGGCGTGGTTTTATGCGCCGTATGTGGTGGTGGTGATGCAGCAGTGATTATATGTGCCGTATGTGGTGGTGGAGTGATGCAGCAGTGATTCTATATGTGCCGTATGTGGTGGTGGAGATGAGCAGTGGTTCTATATGCGCCGTATTGGTGGTGGGTGATGCAGCAGTGGTTCTATATGCGCCTATGTGGTGGTGGAGTGATGCAGCAGTGGTTCTTATGCGCCGTATGTGGTGGTGGGTGATGCAGCAGTGGTTCTATATGGCCGTATGTGGTGGTGGAGTGATGCAGCAGTGGTTCTATATGCGCCGTATGTGGTGGTGGAGTGATGCAGCAGTGGTTCTATATGCGCCGTATGTGGTGGTGGAGTGATGCAGCAGTGGTTCTATATGCGCCGTATGTGGTGGTGGAGTGATGCAGCAGTGGTTCTATATGCGCCGTATGTGGTGGTGGAGTGATGCAGCAGTGGTCGCGTCTAGTGCCTGCTCGCGGTGATGATTCAGCTTCATGGAAGTTGTGATTCCGACCGTTTACATTTACATTCGGTTCGGTCAAACGGGACCGATAGCCGAGCCTCTCTTAGCCAAGGGCAATCTGAGGCCCTCAATAGGACACAGGGAGACTAGGCAGGTCATGGGGGCATGTAGCTGATAAAGAGAGAAGTCCTGCAAGCAAGGGAAGGAATAGTTTGTCATGTTTTTATGTCAATGCCAGAAGTGTTAGGAACAAAATTGGGGAACTGCATGCATATGTGTCGTATGAAAAGCTAGATTTGGTATGCATAACAGAGGCATGGTTTAATGAAAGCATTTTTGGAGACAACTTGCAAGAATTTGAATTGACAGGCTACAACATGCATGCTTATCAAAGGAAGGCAAGGATAGGAGGAGGTATACTTTTGTATGTCAGACAAGTAATGAAATGTCATTCCATAGAGGATACTTAACTTTGTTAGGTTAGGCACTTCGGCCTCCTCAGGACAAAAACCATAGAGGATAGTGTACATAATGAAGGAGTAGAATCCTTGTGGTTAGATATCATTCTGAAGAATGGAACAAAATTTAGGATTGGGGCATTCTATAGACCTCCAGACCAGAATGAAAACATGGACAGGTTGATGCAGGAAGAGATAAGTAGGAGAGTGCAGGAGAGAACTGTTTTGCTGGGGGATTTCAACATAATAGGATTGGGAAGCAAAACTATAGGTATAAACAAATCAGGGAGAAGTTTCATGGATTGTTTTGAGGAAAATGTCTTCTTTCAAATGATACATGAACCTACAAGGGAATATGAAATATTAGATCTTGTACTTACTAATGAGGAAAATTTTGTACAAAATGTGAACATGGGAGAGACCTTTGGTAATAGTGATCACAACATTATACGCTTCTCATTGTATATTGGAAGTGTAGGAACCAATAAGACATTGATTCCAAATTTTGTTAAAGGGAATTACAATGAGTTCAGGATCTTCCTGAATGAAATTCATTGGGAAGACTTATTGAAGGGCTTAGATGCTTATGAAATGTGGAAAATGATAAAAGATAAACTATTTCAAGGTCAGGATATGTTCATTCCCAATAGGCAAATTAGATTAACCAGGGTTAAGCACCCTTCATGGCTGACCAGGGAAGTAAAGCATTTACTGGAGTCAAAGAAACAGGCATTCAATAAACTAAAATATGCTAACTCTGAGGTAAACCTCAAATCATATAAAATAGCTAGAAATAAAGTTAGGAGGTGTATTAGGGCATCTAAAAGACTGGCTGAAATCAAATTAGCTCGATAATGTTCAGCAGATAATGCTAAGAGATTCTCTAGCTTCTACAAATTTAAGGTTAAAAAGTGTAGTGCAGGACCACTGGAGGTAGATGGGGAATTGGTGGTTGATGGTTGTGATATTGTGGAATCCCTAAGCAAGCAATTCTCATCAGTCTTTACTAAAGATAATTCTGATAGAATAGAAACAACTGAATCTTATGCCATGACAGGTGACAGATTGGAGGATCTTACAATAACTGCAGATGCTGTAGACAAGCAGTTGCAGAATATAAAACCTAATAAAGCTTCTGGACCAGATGATATATATGCTAGGGTCTTAGTAGAGTGTGCTAAAGCTTTATCAGTTCCCCTAGGTATAATTTTCAGGCGGTCCATGGAATATTCTGAAGTGCCTGAAGATTGGAGAAATTCAAATGTAGTACCAATTTTCAAAAAGGGAAGTATGAAGTGCGTAGGGAACTACAGGCCAGTCAGTTTGACCTCAATAGTTTGCAAGGTACTAGAAAATCTGGTTAAACAGAATGTTCAGATTCATTTTGATAGGCACAACCTTTTAAGGGATACTCAACATGGATTTCGATCTCGAAGGTCTTGTTTAACTAACCTTTTGGAGTTCATGGAGTATGTTACTAAAGATGTAGACAATCAAAGTAGGATGGATGTTGTGGACTTGGACTTTAGCAAATCTTTTCATAAAGTTCCACATGGGAGGCTAATTCATCAACTACAGCAACATGGGATTGTTGGAAAAGTTATAGGTTGGATTGAAGCATGGTTGAGGGAAAGGAAACAAAGGGTAGTGTTAAATGGATGTAAACCTGATTGGAAGGATGTTCTGAGTGGAGTACCACAGGGCTCTGTTCTAGGGCCACCTCTCTTTATCATCTTTGTGAATAACATTGAGGTAGGGCTGAGGAATAGAGTGTTCAAATTTGCTGATGACATAAAGCTGGTAGGAGTGGCAAACAGTTGTGATCAATTTAGAAATATTCAACTAGACTTGGAGGATCTAAAAAAGTGGGCTGATCAATGGCAGATGTCTTTCAACTATGACAAGTGTAAGGTTATGCATCTGGGGTCTGGAGGTGAGACTTTCAGATATACAATGGGAGGGAGGGAACTGGATGTTATTGAAGAGGAAAGAGACTTAGGTGTGTTGGTTTCAAAATACCTTAAAGCAGAAAAACAATGTATCTCAGCTAGGAACAGGGCACTCAGAATACTGGGACTCATTAGTAGAAGTGTGATATATAAGAGCAAGGAAGTCATGAAAAAACTGTACTTAGCATATGTGCGACCCCACTTGGAACATTCTGTACAAGCATGGAGCCCCTACCTAGAAAAAGATATAGATCTGTTAGAAAGAGTGCAGCGCAAAGCAACTATACTCATCAGTGGAATAGGTAACTTAGAATATGGAGAAAGGCTTGTGGCATTAGATATGTACTCACTCAAGTATAGGAGATTAAGGGGGGACATGATTGAAATGTACAAAATTGTTAAAGGACTAGATCAGGTCAATTTGAATGGCGCTCTTCAGCTTACAGTATCACATAGGGGTCATCAATTCAGGTTAGACAAGTTGAGGTGTAGGACAGTTAAGCGGCAACAGGTCTTCAGTCAAAGGGTTGTTGATGAGTGGAATGGGCTGCCTGCTGATGTTGTGGGGAGTTCCTCATTGAATGTATTTAAAAGTAGGGTGGACAAATTTTTTCGACCGGAAAGTCTTGTTTTTTAGTTATAATTTGTGATGGAAGGGGTGAGATTTATGTTAAGTAAGTGTGCACGGCACAGACCCCTTTAAGGCATGGATGCAGTTTGAAAATTATTGATAAGGCATTCAATCCACATGTGCTTAAGAGGGATCAGGGGAATAGGGATGGATAGCTAGGGTAGATAGGCATTGATAGGTGTGTGGGATATTGGTGGACCGGTTTCTTCAGGATGTGGGATGGTTGGGGTGGGTCTTTTTACCAGGCTTATGGTATCTTCCATTTACAGACTTAACTGGATGGGCCCTTGGGTCTCTTATTAAGTCTAAACGCTTTATAACTTTATATAGGGTGTACCTAGCAGTAGATTCAGCACCTTCCTTCGGGATGTGATACTGATGAGATTGACTATGGTAGCACAATGGGTATGATTGGAGGAGTTTGTAATTGTCGAGTGTGTTATGCAATAGCAAGGGAATGGTGCTAGATAGGCTGGGATATATAGCTACCTAGGTACTTGAGATAAGGGATTGATTGGGGTGAACGTATGTACATTTCTAGTACCTTTTCTAGATAGGCTTAACGAGATGGGTCCCTGTGGCTCTCATTAAGCCTGAACACTTTATGACTAATCTAGACATTTGCCAGGCTTTCGTGTCGTTTACACGGGTGTACTCGGTGGTGCAAGGCTCGTGTGAGCCTTGCTGTGAGCTTCAATATCCCCCGTAAATACTTACCACTATAATTATACAATTATAATATTCAGTTCGAAATAATCCCTGGTCGTTCACAACTTGTAGCAATGATCTCGCTAATGAACACAGCAATGGTCCTGTGTTCTTCATTGTTAATATTGATTTAGAACTTCTTAGATTCTAATACACACTATGCAAATCGTCCAGTCTAATTCCGTTTACCACACATTTTCACGACGCTGCATGCCAAGCAATGAGCTGCTCTTATCAATGGCAGTGACATGTCCACCTGCCGCCATCCTTTCTTGAAGAGTCAGCATCGACCTGTGTGCTGGCTACATCGCATTCCCCATGTGCTATAGTTATAAGTAATTTATGACGATTACAAATCGCTTAATGCGTTAGTCATCTATGAGATCATAAGATACATTGGTGCAGATGGTGGTACAGATGCGCTGGATGCGATGATGACAGATGTGAACACTATTTGCTCGGCGTTCCGGGTGCCTGCCGAATCCGACTGAGCACCGGCATTAGTATCTGACTGGGGTGAATTATCGCGCCGTTGCTTTTTTGTCCGCTCCTATTCGTTCTCATCGGAGCGCCGAGGTCGCTTGTTGTCTGTCGCGGCCATCTCCCAGGCAGCACTGGTGGTGAGACTAGACCCAGTTAGAGCGTATGCACCGCCCCCACCCTCCGACCCTCCTCTGGCCCTCCACTCTGCCCCTCCACCCCTACCGTACGTCGACGCACCCCCAGCCACGGCGCAACAAACACAACAGTACTTCGGGGAGGAAATGGTCCCGACTGAGGTTTTTTTAATGTAGTGAGTGCACTGTGACTTTCCGAGAGGTGCACAGGCTGATACGTCGAAGTCGAAGTCGAAGTCGAATCGAAATCAAAGTCGAAGTCAAAGTCAAAGTCAAAGTCAAAGTTAAAGTCAAAGTCAAAGTCGAAGTCGAAGTCGAAGTCGAAGTCGAAGTCGAAGTCGAAGTCGAGTGGAAGTTGAAGTCGCAGTCGAAGTCGATGTCGAAGTGATATTTCATGATCCAGTGACGCCTGTGCTATAGTAGGCACCGCACACAATGTGTCGCACCTATAGAAGGTACTGCACACAATGTCGTACCTATAGGAGGTACCGCATACAATGTCGCACCTATAGGAGGTACCGCATACAATGTCGCACCTATAGAAGGTACCGCACACAATGTTCCACCGAGGGTCTCTGCCTATCGTATAGCAGGAAGTTGTCCGTCCGTCTCCCGGGACACGCAGACAATGCTCAGACGTACCGAACGTCCGCCTGAACACGAACTACGGCACCTATGACCGGGACATGAGCGGGCTCCATTCGACTTTTTCATGACGACACGACCTCGGTCGGTAGTGGTCCTAGTCACCGACGTCTGTAGAGCGGGGGCCTCCGACTCTTCCATCACGACACGACCTCGGTCGGTAGTGGCACAAGTCACCGACGTCTGTCGAGCGGGCTCCCCTCGATTGCTCCACCACGACATGACCTAGGTCGGCCCGAGTCGCCGACGCCCGTCGAGCGCCTGTCCACCCGTCTCGGACATTTCCATGGATACACACAGACTGTTTATCTTGCAGGGTCGGCCGAGCGCCGGACACGCGACCGCCGGAGTACGGCCGGCAGCCGGCGGCGGTGCACGACTGCGGCGGCGGTGCGGCCGTGCCGCGACAGTGCCGACACACTCGCGCCGGGAGCAGCAAGAGCGCGCCGCGTCGCTCCCGTGGCCGGCCCGACCGTCAGCGGCCGACGCGACCCAACGCCACGCGGCGACCCCGCTGTGGTGTCTGTCCAGTGACCAGTGACCGGTGCCCAGTGACCGGACCGAGGTCACGCGGCGGCTCCCGTGTGGTGCCTGACCAGTGACCAGTGACCAGTGTGACCAGTGACCGAGCCGGCGGCAGTGGTGCGCGGTCGGCACAGGCGGAGACACAGGTCACTCGCCGGAGAGCGGCCGGTGACCTGTGAGCAGGTCCGGACCGTCAGAGTGTCAGAGCGTCGGAGAGGGCCGGTCAGAGCGGCGGGGTGCCATCAGAGCGGACTGCCCAGCGCTGACCTGCCGGGCGGACGGTGGTGACCTGTCGGGTGGTCTGTGGTGACCTGCCGGGTGGTCTGTGGTGACCTGCCGGGCGGACGGTGGTGACCTGCCGGGTAGTCTGTGGTGACCTGTCAGACGGTCTGTGGTGGCCGGTCAGGCGGTCTGTGGTGGCCGGTCAGACCGACAAGATGCGCTGTGTGACAGGTGCCGCAGCGCTGCTGGCGTGCTGCGCCGCGGTGCTGCTGCGGGTCGGAGCTGCCGTTGTCTCACTGGAGCTGCGGAAAGGAACGTGAGTACCGACGCTCTGCATGGCTTCATTCGTGGTGCATTGGGTGTCCCTGAATCGGGCTCCTCCAGTAGAGTGGTGGTATGCAGTGTTGGTGGTTAGTGTCATCTGTTCCCTGTGTGAAGCCGGTCGGCAGATTATCTGTTGTTTTACAACAGCATCCAAACGCTTCAGTTGAATCTATGACCTTATTTAGATATTGGTAGGTTTGAAGCCACCAGCAAGGTGGCGCCAGATGACTGGCGTAAAAATCGTGCCTTTGCCTGTGCTCCCCACCGAAATGCTTCCCATCATCTCCTGGATGCTATCTTAATACATTTCTGCATTGCCATGTATGTATATGTATATGGATATATCAATATACACACATATATATACATACAATTATATTATATATATATATATATTATATATATATATATATATATATATATATATATATATATATATATATGTGGGAGGGGGTATGTATACATATATGTATGCATGCATGATTGTATGTATATTCATGTAAATGTATACATATTAAATATGCAGGCCGTGGCTGGAGATCCCGTGTGGGGCATAGAGTCCGAACCCCCTGGTTTGATGATAGATCTCCAGTCTTGCTACAGACAGTTTCAGTACTACATCGTACTTTCGTCAGTGCATTCGTGTTAGGCCATACGTTCGCTACACTCGATAATAGAGTAAATCATACCAAGCTGGAAATCGGGTCTCAATCGAAGCTGTCCAGGACAGCTTCGTTTAGACACAACTGGATAGCTTTGCATCCAGCAGGTAATCTTGATTAAAGCTATGCTTTTTCATTATGCAGGGCGAAGTAAATATTAAGGGATTATGCATTGTTAAAAAGAAAATGTGCTTCATAACAGAAGCATGATTACCAAAGTGGTCACGACAAATCGTCACCGTTGTGGCATGCCATCATGCGCACACACAATATCACCTCCTTAGCCCTTGGGCGCTGCATGACCGACGCAGTCGATGCGCTCTTCAACTCCCATAACCAACCGACCAATCCTTAGCCCTTCTTTTCTCCGAGCCCTCTAGTTTCGACTCCTCTAGTTTCCTCTAGTTTTTCATTGTACCCAATATGCTGATCCGTCTGCTCTTCCGTTGCAGTCTATGAAACACATCTTCCTTCCAAACGTTTTCCAGCCCAACTAAACAGCAAACTTCGATTTCGTGATTGAGTCTTCGATTCGATTAGGTCTTCCTACTTTCCTTCGACACGTCTTCTTCCTTCCTACACTTCTACTTCCTCACACATGACGCAGCATACGCAGCAATTCGTTCCACAATTTTGTTGCTGGTTTTCATCCTCCTGTAGGAATCTCTTAGGAATCTTTGATTTCTCATGAGGAAGAAATCCTCATGTCCTCATGAGGACAAATCCTCCTACACTTCTTGTTCTACCATGCACCAATTTGGGCATGGGGGCTGTGGGCTAGTATGGGGTCGGCTGGAAAAGTCATCTAAGATGTTCCGATCGCCGTGAAATGTGGCATTTGTTCCTCAATATCCGTCAACGTCGGGGAGACATCTGTAATAAGCATTGTCAATGGGACCCTATGGACTGGGCATTACTGTTTAACGCTATTAGGCAGTAATAAGTCGCCTTGCGTAATTGTCTATCGGTTGCCGTAGGCTGTACATCTTCCAATGGTGCTCGGCCTTGTGCTCGGCCAAAAATGTGGTCGTGGTGATATTGGTTATGTAGGGGAACGGGACAAATTGTCCAGGAATCATTTGTCGATTCAGTGTGGGAAAGTACATCTTCCTATGGGTAAAAACTTTAACGGAAAGAACCAAGAGATCGAAGAATTTGTGGTCCTCGTGGGTTATTATAGATATATATATATATATATATATATATATATATATATATATATATATATATATATATATATATATATATATAAACATCCAGAATACAGCGGGTGTATCATGTATTGTAGTGAACATTTCGCCTTCACTTCCGCACTGGTCCCTGCTGACCTATCGCCCCGCACGTCTGGTGCAGGGTCGCCCCCGCCCCTCGTCCCGAAATGCACAGTGCCGGCAACAAGCTTCCCGCCATATCGTTCTCACGTCCTTCCCGCCATATCGCGCCAGCTTGCGCCCGCCAGCCGCCCACTGCGCTCGTATCGCCGCACCGTGCACACAGCCACTGCGGCCGACCGTGCCGACCTACCTCACCCCTCAGCCCGCCGCTGTGTGCACAGGCCCCGACAGCCGTCCCTCTGTGTGCACGCCAGCGCCGGAAGGCCGACGCACGTGCGCACGTCAGAGGCGTGCCGCACGCACAATGCACAAACAGTCCGCCGGGACTGTGTCCACTCGACGGAGCCGTATCGTGCGGGCTCGATGGCACGTGAGGGCACGTGCACCACACTAGTCGGGGTCGTACCACACAGGTTCGAGCGTTGGAGCACGTGCGAGTCCAGTGCCCGTTATGCTGCTGTAGCAAAACGCGTTGTTGTTGTAAAACGCGTTGTGGTATGATAATAGTTTCAGGTGATGCTCCCTCCCGAACGGCTCGTAAATCCCATTTGCGCTAGCGATATTAGCATTGGTTTCCACTGGCTACACGACGAGGGCCAGATATCTGCACGCGGCACATTGCGTCAATGGACGAGCTGGCTGGCTGCGGTTGGTGGACATTTCCCGCCTGGTGACGTCACTGGTGCCTGGCGTGTGGATGACACGTGGCATGGGACTAGCTCAAAGGTCGATCACTGGCGACTCACTTTGGAAATATGTTCGTCCGCCTCACTAGAATAGCGGCTAATTAAGATTACGACCATTCCATTTGGAAAACTGTACAATCATCTTGCATGGTGTACACGATGCCGTGTTTTCTTCAGGCCGGTGATGATAACGGGCTGCTGCCCACGCTGTTCTTCGTGCTCCAGACATCTTGCTAGGATAGGAACAGCGCCACTTCATACCCCACCTCAGAGATGAATGCTTCTGTACATTTTGTGATAAAAATTACATCATCTACACCTTCACAAATTGAGCACCAAGTCTTTGCCTTGCATGGGAAGAATCGGCTTCAGATTCGTCTGCTCATACCAATAATCTTTCCAGGCGTTCATTAGTTCTCACACAGGAAGCGGTGGGGAGCGAAAATAGAAAATCTTCCTTAGTATGTCAGATGAAGTTTCTGAAGTCTCAAAATAAAGTCATAAAGTCATTGATGCTCCCGAACTGAGGTTAAAAATGAACGTATTGGAGTTCATGGTTTCATTGTGGCCCTTCATATCTTCGCAATGATATAAACGTAGCTATTACCTTCAGCCTCTCTCCTCTCTCTAGTTCTCTTTCTCTCACTCTCTCCCTTTTTATCTCTATGTTTCTCAATCACTCTCTCGCTCTCCTTGTCGCCATCCATACTATCCCTGTCAGGTTTAACCATGTGTGATTGATTCTCTTTTGATACGATGGTTTTCGTCCCGACACGCACAATTACTCTCCTGCCATGGCCAGAACTGTTGGCAAACGTGCTCTAGTCTATAAGCCGCTTAACAATCTTTCACGAAGACGCTGGCGTGGTTGGCAGCTTACAAAGTGCACAATTCATCCGGTTGGGCGAGGCCAGGGATGAAATGAAGGTCGCACCACACCCGTAACTTAATTCAGACTCCTTATAATGAACTGAATTGGCGGGCGCATTATTACCGTGCCGGCATTCCGCCGCGGATATGTTTAATTAAGATGATGGACGGTTCAGTGCACCAATATCAAGTAGTTGAAGCTCGGGACTCAGGCGGCTTGTGGTCGTCTTATTACCTGAATTAGTACGGTGCGTGGCATAGGGTGATATTGTGTAGATGTTATACAATTATGTAGGAAACAGCTAACAGCTAACAGCTATAGGGGCCGAACCAACTTCTAGAACACGTTTCAGATCAACCAAGGGCATTAAAGAGGAGGTGGAGCCTAATTAACACTCCTGGATCTAAACAGGACGTATTTTGTGGATGGAAACCTCAGTGCAGCCTCAACGAAGTGGTGCGTGACGTCAAACAGAGGTCCTGGCGATCAAGTGCGCTTCATTGTCAGTCTGCAACGTGCGGGTGGGTGGTGGGGGGGGGCTCTAGATCGTGTTAGGTCCAATGTTCACGGTTGAGGTCGGCAGCCAGCATGTGGCGGTCATCATTCCCTCTGGCAGATGTCTGTTTTGTGTCGCGCCCCTGCGATATTCCTATGTGGCGGTCGTCATTCTCTCTAGCAGACGTCTGTTTTGTGTCGCGCCCCTGCGATATTCCTATATGTGGCGGTCGTCATTCTCTCTGGCAGATGCCTGTTTTGTGTCGCGCCCCTGCGATATTCCTATGTGGCGGTCATCATTCCCTCTGGCAGATGTCTGTTTTGTGTCGCACCCCTGCGATATTCCTATGTGGCGGTCGCCATTCTCTCTGGCAGACGTCTGTTTTGTGTCGCGCCCCTGCGATATTCCTATGTGGCGGTCGTCATTCTCTCTGGAAGACGTCTGTTTTTGTCGCGCCCTTGCGATATTCCTATGTGGCGGTCGTCATTCTCTCTGGCAGACGTCTGTTTTGTGTCGCGCCCCTGCGATATTCCTATGTGGCGGTCGTCATTCTCTCTGGAAGACGTCTGTTTTTGTCGCGCCCTTGCGATATTCCTATGTGGCGGTCGTCATTCTCTCTGGCAGACGTCTGTTTTGTGTCGCGCCCCTGCGATATTCCTATGTGGCGGTCGTCATTCCCTTTGGCAGACTGTTCTGTATCGCGCCTCTGCCATATTCACATGCAGCCAGTCGGCGCACGAAGACTCGTGATGGCTGTGGCAAATGTGTGCTAATTAGATGATCAAGGCTATGGAAAATGGCATAGCCCCTTTTAAATAAGAGCAATGCGAACATACGTCTGCATGATGTAGCGCGTGCCGTCCTGAACGGGACATCTCACGTTATATCTATGCAACTTGTCACCTCCGGAGGATTCAGCCGATGCAATTACACGTGATTTACCACGTGCTTGGCTAATTTATTTCTGCCTATCCCAGGCGTTTCAAGGCCATCCATAAGTGTGCACCCTGTGGTTTGTCTCCGGTGTCTTGCATATGGAAAGACTGCCTGCCTGCAGTGTGGCACCTCGGCTTGATCTACGATAAGTGGGAGCGGAGCGGACGGCGAAAAACCGCAGGCAATGCCGTTCGGAGAGGCGCTTCGATTGCAGATAATAAGGCCGATGTAGTCGCGGGTGGTCTACATACTGTTTGGTCGGGTGCTGACGGCTCGCTTGGCCGCGCGCAGTTGCCGCCGGCTGCCGCCAGTGGTTCGGCGTGCTCGTGCGGTCGACACGCCACAACAATGTGGCCGCGAGCGGACAGCACCAGATAAGCGGCCACCAGTTTACGACCGGGGTCCGCACCCTGAACGCTGCGCCACGACCTGTGACACAAGGCGGCGCGATCAACTGGTGGTCGCAAATCACGGCGAGAGCGCGCCCAACGTCTGGTGGCGTCCGTCTGTGATGGCGCGGTGCACCGTGACGAGACGCTTGGCTGTGGTGGCTGGCGCACGGTTGTGACGCGCGCTGACGGCATGGTCGGAGGGTTACCTCGAGGCGCGTGCCATCGTCCGAGGACAGCCGACTGCCCACCGCAGCCGTGCACCATGACGACAGCGTCATGGTGCACAATGCCAGTAATTACACAACCCAGTTGGCGCAGGTTAAGCGCGGGCTAGCTTCCACAGTGAAACATTTGGGGATCGGGCTCCACATCGCATTGATGCATGAAAAAATCACTTCTCGCTATCACCGCATAACACATGCTAGTTTCTAGCCAACCGCCTTCCGACTATAAACCGGCAAATCATTCATTCTCTCCGCCGATTTGATTTCACTTCAAGTGAAATCAAATTAACAAGGAATCGCCCATTGGCTGCATGCAATGTGATCGGTGCTTGAAAAGTCACTGGAATATTAAATGGAAGTAGGATTGGTAATACGCCAGGTTAATACGCAACGCATGGAATTCCTTAGCTTCGAAGCCAGGCTGATGTGGATCATGCGATAAAGGTATCATCTATTCGTGGGCAACGATGTGGGGCCTGTGTGTACGGGGACCCGGTCGTGTTCATGTGTTCATGAGTGGCACCAGGGGTACCTAGACACCAGGGCAGCACCTCTGTGCCGTGACCGCCCAGGTGCCAGACCAGCACCTCTGTGCCGTGACCGCCCAGGTGTCTGGGCAGTACCTCTGTGCCGTGACCGCCCAGGTGTCAGGGCAGTACCTCTGTGCCGTGACCGCCCAGGTGTCTGGGCAGCACCTTTGTGCCGTGACCGCCCAGGTGCCAAGACATCACCTCTATGCCGTGACCGCCCAGGTGTCAGACCAGCACCTCTGTGCCGTGACCGCCCAGGTGTCAGACCAGCACCTCTGTGCCGTGACCACCCAGGTGCCAGACCAGCACCTCTGTGCCGTGACCACCCAGGTGTCAGACCAGTACCTCTGTGCCGTGACCGCCCAGGTGCCAAGGCATCACCTCTGTGCCGTGACCGCCCAGGTGTCAGGGCATCACCTCTGTGCCGTGACCGCCCAGGTGTCAGGCCAGCACCTCTGTGCCGTAACCGCCCAGGTGTCAGGGCAGCACCTCTGTGCCGTGACCGCCCAGGTGTCAGGGCAGCACCTCTGTGCCGTGACCGCCCAGGTGTCTGGGCAGCACCTTTGTGCCGTGACCGCCCAGGTGCCAAGGCATCACCTCTGTGCCGTGACCGCCCAGGTGCCAAGGCATCACCTCTGTGCCGTGACCGCCCAGGTGTCAGGCCAGCACCTCTGTGCCGTGACCGCCCAGGTGTCAGGGCAGCACCTCTGTGCCGTGACCGCCCAGGTGTCAGGGCAGTACCTCTGTGCCGTGACCGCCCAGGTGCCAGACCAGCACCTCTGTGCCGTGAGCGCCCAGGTGTCAGACCAGCACCTCTGTGCCGTGACCGCCCAGGTGCCAAGTCATCACCTCTGTGCCGTGACCGGCCAGGTGTCAGGGCAGCACCTCTGTGTCGTGACCGCCCAGGTGCCAAGGCAGCACCTCTGTGCCGTGACCGCCCAGGTGCCAAGGCATCACCTCTGTGCCGTAACCGCCCAGGTGTCAGACCAGCACCTCTGTGCCGTGACCGCCCAGGTGTCTGGGCAGCACCTCTGTGCCGTGACCACCCAGGTGTCTGGGCAGTACCTCTGTGCCGTGACCGCCCAGGTGCCAAGGCAGCACCTCTGTGCCGTGACCGCCCAGGTGTTAGGGCAGCACCTCTGTGCCGTGACCGCCCAGGTGTCAGGCCAGCACCTCTGTGCCGTGACCGCCCAGGTGTCTGGGCAGCACCTCTGTGCCGTGACCGCCCAGGTGCCAGACCAGCACCTCTGTGCCGTGACCACCCAGGTGTCAGGGCAGCACCTCTGTGCCGTGACCGCCCAGGTGTCAGGCCAGCACCTCTGTGCCGTGACCACCCAGGTGTCTGGGCAGTACCTCTGTGCCGTGACCGCCCAGGTGCCAAGGCATCACCTCTGTGCCGTGACCACCCAGGTGTCAGGGCAGCACCTCTGTGCCGTGACCGCCCAGGTGTCAGGCCAGCACCTCTGTGCCGTGACCGCCCAGGTGCCAAGGCAGCACCTCTGTGTCGTGACCACCCAGGTGTCAGGGCAGCACCTCTGTGCTGTGACCGCCCAGGTGTCAGGCCAGCACCTCTGTGCCGTGACCGCCCAGGTGTCAGGGCAGCACCTCTGTGCCGTGACCGCCCAGGTGTCAGGCCAGCACCTCTGTTCCGTGACCGCCCAGGTGTCTGGGCAGCACCTCTGTGTCGTGTGACACCAGCCGTGGTCCGGCAGCAGTGGCCGATGTTTAGGGAGGGGTGTGGCTCGCGCCAGACGAGCCCGGTTGATGGACGCGCCAGCAGACTACACCGATCCGTGTCGGAGACTTCTCCGAGGCACTAGACCGCCGTGTTTGCTGCACTCGCTAATGGGTCCGGCAGATTTACTGACCGCACCACGAGGGCCGGCTGGTTCGGGTGAAGGAGAGCATCGCGGAGGAGTGGGCATCTCAGATCGTGAGAATGGGGGGGGTGCGGGGTAAGCAAAGCTCAATGCTACACGGATAACTCATGTTGCCGAAATGGCGGAAGACGAAACATGAAGGCGCCCAATCTGATCAAGAAGGAGAGGTTCCATTTGGAATGAGCGGAATTGGTCCGCCTCCTACACAAGAGTGGGGGGTTAAGGAGCACATCGTGGAAATAATGAGGACTTTCACAGCTTCTTTCAGAGAATAAGCCGACGTCATTCTGCACCGATGATCATGGTCTAGTTTTGCCAGCCATTGCCGCACCGGTGAGCAGATACATGCGTCACATATGTTCATCTACATCCATAGGATCGTAATCTTAATGTCATGCCATTTTTGCGTATTGTAGCTAAAGGTACGATGCGGAGTATCAGATAGAGCTGAGGCCCAATCCACGACAAGTGAATTATGCCAAAGCTCACTGAAAGTTTAGAACACATCAGTGCCCGAATGCATTTCCATCCCAAACAATACATGCGCAGTGAGCGATGCTTTAAAACTTCGGTGTGTCTAAGATGTTTCCTCTACCAGAATGATGTATCCATTGATCTGTCGGTCGATCCTTGATCTTTGGTTTGTCGATGCCAGGTACGCACAAAAAGATGCGAAAACCACAGCCCTGCTGAACCAATGTGGTCGAACCGCCATTAGGTCCAAGTCCTGGTTAGGGCTGTCCGCTCACAGTGGTCGATGATTTTCTGACCGAGGGCGGTTGGAAGCACCGCAGACTAATGTGATTAACAATTAGCGCTAAACATTGGTGGCACCTAAAACGTCGCAGTGGGATTCTTGCGCCTCTCAGCACATGGAGGTAAGCGACGAAGATGTTAGTGGCGCGAAGGCGACCGACGATTCCATCGGAAATTAGCATTCCTGCCATAACGAGACCCGCTGGCTTCGGATCGAGACCGTGGGCTCCTCGTCGTTCAGTATGTCCATGTCTAGTGTGACAATATGAGAACTTCATGGAGTCCGGTGACTCCTCGACGTTCAACATGTACATGTCTAGTGTGACAATATGAGGATATCAGGGAATCGGGTGACTCCTCATCGTCCAGGAGCATGTCCACTTATAGCATGACAGCACGAGGATTTCAGAGTCTAACGACTCCCTGTCGTCCGGCATGTCCATAGTGCGACAGCACGAGGACTTCAGAGTCTAGCGACTCCCTGCCGTCCAACATGTCCATAGTGCGACAGCATGAGGACGTCAGAGTCTAGCGACTCCCTGCCGTCCAGCATGTCCATAGTGCGACAGCACGAGGATGTCTGAGTCTAGCGACTCCCTGCCGTCCAGCATGTCCATAGTGCGACAGCACGAGGATGTCAGCGGCGAGTCCACTCCAGCAGCTCCTGGAGGCTTTCCGGAAGGGTTCCGCCCAGAGTACCGGGTGGGTCGTGTGCCGTCCGTCGGCACTGTTTGTTGACTCTGCGCGCCGGCGGATGCATATAGAGCGTCGGCGTATTTACCCCGTGCCGCGGGGTTGTGTGGCTGTGTCAATATAGCAGCCTCCGCGCTGTGGGCCCGGCCGCTGTGTGGTCATCGCGCCGGCACCCAGCCGCGTAGTGACGACTATGTCGGCGAATGTCAGGGAGTTGTGTGCCGAATGTTAGCGGCAAGGGCGACGGCACTGGGAGGCCAGGAGGGGCGGACGCCCACCTTCCAAATGTTGGAGGGGCAAACACATCTGTGCCCCGCCCCCGTGTGATAACTTCTGTGGAGGCCATCGAACATTTCGGGAAAATTGAGGACCCAAGGTACATTTTTCCGCTCCTGCAGGGGTGCTTCTGCCCACGAAATCTGCCAGTTAGGATCGTTAGTTGATTGTAAGCCTTCAGTTTCATCTTTACTCTTGCTTTGCCCTCCAGAAGAATCCTAAATTACTATTATGTTATTGCAATGGTACGGCTTGTACGGTTGCATTTTTGCTGCAGCTTCCTTTGAGTTTTCGACAGTGGCGCAGCCAGGGGCGGCTGCGATAGTCGTCACCCCCCTCCCGGATGGTTGGATATGCCTTTTATCTTGACGACTAAGATCGATGGAGCTTCCCCGGGAGTTTTCGAGGTCCGGCTGGGAACAGGACCTTGAAACTTGAGGGAATCTTTGTAATAGGAGAGACTGTTGAAGCCAGAGGACTCCCTTGAGCTGTATGGGCCTCTTGGAGTTCGAATACTCCTACAAAAGTTGGATGGCTCCTGGAAGGTCAGTGATCTTAGAGTTCGAAGGATCCCTGGAGTCTGGAGGAGATCTGAGAAGTTGAGCAATTTCATGGACTTCTAGGTGGGCGCAATATGACCACAATAGTTGAGGCGCCCTAAAGTCCAAACAACTAATGAGGGACTTCCGGGAGTTTGAGGACCTGCTGGGAGCAGGATGGCCCCTGGCAGCTGGAGGTGCCACTTGAAGCTAGATGGGCCCCAGAAACTGGGCGAAATATGGCAACTTAAATAAAGTGAAGGTATATTGGGACGGAGATCCTCGGGAGGATCAGATTTGTTTACTATAATCAGGGTCCTTTCGAAAACAACTTGGCGTAATTCCGGGAACCTTTGTACTTTTATGGCTAGGTTAGACACCTCGAACGAGCCCAATTCTCCCTACGTCCCTCCCTGGACCAATTCCTGGCTACGTCTCTGATTCCAGGGGCCGCTTGATACGTCGGTGTTTGAGGGTCTCATTATGAGAAAGCTCTTTTACATTTGAGTTCAAGGGTCTCCCGTATGCACTATAGGGCTTTCCAATGCACTTAACAGATGTCATGTTCTTCGTATCAGCTTTCGAGAACACCTCTTACTCCATAGACTGCCGTTCATTGTTATTTCGAGGGGCCTTCACGATGCAGCATATCACCAGGTGGTGGTTATTGGTTTTACGACACGTCGGACGTTGAGTCATGTGGCGTCGCCAATCTTCCACGCCGATCGGCCGCGGGTGAAGGGTAGCGACAGGTGAGACTCGAACCCACAATCTTTCGATTGTAAGACGGGCAACTTACCCCTAGACTACCAGTCCCCAACATATCACCAGCGTGGCGACCCCAACTGTAGGTACTCATCAGTGTCATCAAAGTACTTCTCGCAAAAACAACTGCCGATGCAATATTATGGCGCACGTGCCATAGACAGCACGAGATATCTACAAAAAGTGCATTTGAAACAGCTTTTAGTTAGTGCGAGGCGGTTTAAGTTTGTCTTATTCCGTGCTAAGGGCGACACTAGCGCGTGTCTGGCGACTATTTACGGAACTAAGCACACCACACTATGTAAAGGCGGGTGTCCGGTTGCCAGTTATAAACAAACACAAAAAAGTCATCACTGTGAAGGCAATGACCAGCCCAACCTGCGCATGCATGCAGGCCCTATTCCATCCTCTTTTGTTTGGCCTGACATACCGCAGAGTCCACCAGTATTTTCACAAGCATTCACGGCCTGGTGGGTCGCCAGAACACAGTGGCACGTATGTCGTCAACGGACTGTGGCTGAGGACATATACACTGTCCATCCCCCCCCCATACATTCACGGCCTGGTGGGCAGCCAGAACACAGTGGCACGTATGTCGTCAACGGACTGTGGCTGAGGACATATACACTGTCCATCCCCCCCATACATTCACGGCCTGGTGGGCAGCCAGAACACAGTGGCACGTATGTCGTCAACGGACTGTGGCTGAGGACATATATACTGTCCACCCCCCCCATACATTCACGGCCTGGTGGGCAGCCAGAACACAGTGGCACGTATGTCGTCAACGGACTGTGGCTGAGGACATATATACTGTCCCCCCCCATACATTCACGGCCTGGTGGGCCGCCAGAACACAGTGGCACGTATGTCGTCAACGGACTGTGGCTGAGGACATATACACTGTCCATCCCCCCCCATACATTCACGGCCTGGTGGGCAGCCAGAACACAGTGGCACGTATGTCGTCAACGGACTGTGGCTGAGGACATATACACTGTCCATCCCCCCCCATACATTCACGGCCTGGTGGGCAGCCAGAACACAGTGGCACGTATGTCGTCAACGGACTGTGGCTGAAGACATATATACTGTCCATCCCCCCATACATTCACGGCCTGGTGGGCCGCCAGAACACAGTGGCACGTATGTCGTCAACGGACTGTGGCTGAGGACATATATACTGTCCATCCCCCCCATACATTCACGGCCTGGTGGGTCGCCAGAACACAGTGGCACGTATGTCGTCAACGGACTGTGGCTGAGGACATATATACTGTCCATCCCCCCCCCATACATTCACGGCCTGGTGGGCCGCCAGAACACAGTGGCACGTATGTCGTCAACGGACTGTGGCTGAGGACATATATACTGTCCATCCCCCCCATACATTCACGGCCTGGTGGGTCTCCAGAACACAGTGGCACGTATGTCGTCAACGGACTGTGGCTGAGGACATATATACTGTCCATCCCCCCCCATACATTCACGGCCTGGTGGGCCGCCAGAACACAGTGGCACGTATGTCGTCAACGGACTGTGGCTGAGGACATATATACTGTCCACCCCCCCATACATTCACGGCCTGGTGGGTCGCCAGAACACAGTGGCACGTATGTCGTCAACGGACTGTGGCTGAGGACATATATACTGTCTATCCCCCCCATACATTCACGGCCTGGTGGGTCGCCAGAACACAGTGGCACGTATGTCGTCAACGGACTGTGGCTGAGGACATATATACTGTCCACCCCCCCCATACATTCACGGCCTGGTGGGCCGCCAGAACACAGTGGCACGTATGTCGTCAACGGACTGTGGCTGAGGACATATATACTGTCCATCCCCATACATTCACGGCCTGGTGGGTCGCCAGAACACAGTGGCACGTATGTCGTCAACGGACTGTGGCTGAGGACATATACACTGTCCATCCCCCCCCCATACAGGTTTCACTCGCTAAAGTGAGAAGATATCGCTTGACCGTCTTGACCCCGCCCCCTCCAGCGAAGTGTCAGCGCTCCCGATGGTCCTCCGTGCCTGGACCGGCAATCGCCCCCGGGTGGCAGTCGTGTCGACCACCGCCGTGTTTAGTGCTGGCACACGTCCTTCAACACACCTCCTCCCACCTCCTTTATCTCTCGTTGACCCTTAGCATTTACACAAACATGTGCACGAGCAGCCGTGATGACCTGAAAAAGGCTGCGTTGGCAGCTGCTGGACTGTGAGTCTCGAACAGGGCCACGGCTGCGGCAGCTGACGGACTGTCAATCTCGAACAGGGCCACGGCTGCGGCAGCTGACGGACTGTCAATCTCGAACAGGGCCACGGCTGCGGCAGCTGACGGACTGTCAGTCTCGAACAGGGCCACGGCTGCGGCAGCTGACGCGCTCCAGCTCGACATCGGACGCGCAGCTGAACGTGGTGCAACGTATTTGGCCGATGCAAAGATCTTGCGGGAAAGGAATGCCATGAGTGCAGCCAGCCGACGAGCCGATCCGTGCCATCAGTCATGAGCGCTGGGTCTGTATTTCGACGGCAGGAAAAACAGAGCATTCGTCGAAAAGCCGACGTCATTCTTTCAGGAAGAGCATGCTGCCATTGCTTCCCAGCCAGGATCTGATTATGTCTCTCACTGCACTCCTTAGTCTGAGCAAGTCATTCACCATCTAAATGAACTGATATCCATTTGAGCGCGTGCGGTGGTAACGTCTTGGCTGTGACAGGGCGTAGATGCATGTAGGCAAACCGGGTGGACATTTTCCGCCTGTATGATTTGGCTCAGGAGAGGTCAGTGCACCGGGTGGACATTTGCCGCCTGTATGATTTGGCTCAGGAGAGGTCAGTGCGCTGGCTTGTGCGTCAGCTTCACGTCAATGAGCTCGGTCTCTGATATTCCGAAGCTGTGATGGTACGACGGGTTCAAGGTCGTCCGCGGGCCCGTTAGATAACTTGTCGTCTGCTCCGTTGAAAAACAAAACAAATGTTCCTGTGTTTTTTCGAAGCCGTCAAGGGAAACGTTGAAGACGCAAACAAGCGCGTGCTCAGTGAGTTGAGTCGTGATCAGCGGCTACTCCTCGACCTGGGCATCGCTGTCTAACGCGGACAGGCGCCGGGAGATGTCGCTGCTCTCAAGACAGGTCCGCTCGACCACGCAAAATGAGAAGCACACAAATGCTCACATTTAGCATTGGTACACAGCTGAATGGTTCGGAAACAACATGTTTTGTTTTCGTTTGTTGGTAGTCATGCTACGAAATGTAGTACAAAACTTCGGGTTTGGAAAACTTTTTTGAAGGATTGTTTATTATATAGTTTATTATATTACTTTTATTTAGTTTATATTTGTATTATTATTTTTATTTCTTATATTTATGATATTATAGTTTATATATATAGTTTATATTTATTATTATACATACTTTATTGTGTATTATATTGTTTATTATTATTGTTATATTTATATAGGTCCACTTTTCGGAAAAAAAACATTTCCTTATCGAAAGCGTGTAGCTGGCCGCAAAGCGTTATCAAACAGTTGGGGAGGGATAATGTCCCACCAACTTTGGAGTTGGGAGAGGGCAGGCGTCCCCGCTGCCCCGCCCCCTGTTACTACGCCCACGCTGTGCTGCATTATCCGTTCACAGTTGATATCTGAAATGCAATACTTATCATTGTGAGGTGAATTGTACGAGAGTGAGCGGTGCAATGGGCTTTCATTGAACGATACAAATAGTCCAGCTGCAACGTACGAAAATGTTGCGTTAGACGTGGGATCCAAGGCCGGAAATCTGTCATCAACCCAGGAGGCGTCCGGGTCCGACAAATTCCAAATTGGGTATGGAAAATGGCGATGAACAGCAGCGTACCAAATCAGGAGGGGTCCGGACCCCCTCCCGTCCCACCCGGGGTCCATAGCCATGGTCGAATCCTACGAAATTTAGGGGTTTAGGAACACTGCCTGCTTAAATACATAAATCAGAGCCATTTGTAAAATATGGGTAGCGTGAAGGTCCACATATTTTCATAACCACAGCGGTCCCTCAAGGTTAGTGGAGGGAGGAGTCACGAATGTTTTTGCCCGATACCCCAATCCAAGTGACTTGCTTCCACTGGACACCAGACATATACCAACAATTGTGTCTTCAATGGTCAGTTATAACGTGATTCAATCAGGAGGGCGGTCTCCCGTGTTGTACAGCAGGAGGGCGGTCTCCAGTGTGGTACAACAGGAGGGCGGTCTCCAGTGCTGTACAACAGGAGGGCGGTCTCCAGTGTGGTACAACAGGAGGGCGGTCTCCAGTGCTGTACAACAGGAGGGCAGTCTCCAGTGTGGTACAACAGGAGGGCGGTCTCCAGTGTGGTACAACAGGAGGGCGGTCTCCAGTGTGGTCAAGGAGGGCGGTCTCCAGTGCTGTACAACAGGAGGGCGGTCTCCGTGTTGTACAACAGGAGGACGGTCTCCAGTGTGGTACAACAGGAGGTCGGTCTCCAGTGTGGTACAACAGGGGGGGTCTCCAGTGCTGTACAACAGGAGGGCGGTCTCCAGTGCTGTACAACAGGAGGACGGTCTCCAGTGTGGTACAACAGGAGGGCGGTCTCCAGTGTGGTACAACAGGAGGGCGGTCTCCAGTGTGGTACAACAGGAGGGCGGTCTCCAGTGCCATACTGATTAGACTTGTCGGGGGTGACGTCAGCGGTGCATTGGTGATGGCACACCAGGCGGCGTGAATTCCGGCAGAGTCGCGAGATCACCCTGAGTATGGTGGACCGACACCAGCCGACCGATCTGCTAGCGGAATCCTCAGAGACCAAGGGTCCGGGCTCCCCAATAGGCCGGGCAACAGATCGAGGCAGTGGTTGGATTAAAGTCCTGAAAGACGATGAAAGATGGAGGTCCTGAAAGCCTCGTGTAGACCGGCTCTTCTGCCAAAATTCGTTCAATACACCACTGGTTTCCAGTGAGGCTAAGCCAGGCTTGGGAGTGCGAGAGAAACATTTATCGGCTGTCGCGCATGGCTGGAGAACACATGACTAAGACGGGATTACACGTCACACCTGCTGCGATAAGTTGGCACGAGCCTGCGGCTGAAAAGAACCGCCAGTCGCATCTGTCGCACCGGAACAGAAGGGACTGGCGGCCAGACACTGAACAGGGCCGCCCACCGCGCCCGTGGCGTCTACTGCGGATCAGCCACGGGGCACCGGGACACCCACCCGACTGCGGGCAGGACGCGGACACCGGAGCCGACCGTCCGCGCTCGCTTCACTCTTTGATGTGACGTGACGTGAAGCGCCTCGCCCGCCGCGGCGCGCATTTCTCGCGCTCGCAGAACAGCACGGATGACCGCAGAGATGGGCGGCGGGCGCGGTTACGGCGGGAGAAACGGTCGGCATCTAGCGCGGTTATGGCGGGGAGACGGTCGGCAACTGACGCGGTTATGGCGGGAGAGATGGTCGGCAACCGGTGCGGTTATGGCAGGAGAGACGGTTGGCAACCGGCGCGGTTATGGCGGGAGAGACAGTTGGCAACCGGCGCGAGTATGGCGGGAGAGACGGCCGGCAACCGGCGCGGTTATTTTGGGAGAGACGGTCGGCAACCGGCGCGGTCATGGCGGGAAAATAGTCGGCAACCGGCGCGGTTATGGCGAGAGAGACATGGCGGGAGAGACGGCCGGCAACCGGCACGGTTTTAGCGGGAGAGACGGTTGGCAACCGGCGCGGTTATGGCGGGAGAGATGGGCACCTGACAAGGATTGTCGTCCGACCGGTGCACCCACGCAGGTGGCTTCACAGTTCGCTGCCCACCACTCGCCTGCTTCAAAACTCGCCATTCAAAACCTAATGACCACGCTCAAGGTCACCAGTTATGCCAATGAAAAAGCGCTAAATTATCAAGCAGCTGATTTATCGCATGTGATTCTTATTTGTGCTTTCTTGGAGAAAGTGTGTTATTTTTTAAGAAGAGAAAAATAGTCATTTTGACGAATGTCGGATATACCGATAGCTCTTTTTGGGCCAGGAACAAACATCTCATGTAACACGCATCAGGTCATATATCAGATCAACTTCAAGATAAGACAATTTAAGTTTTGCTGATCAGACGGAAAACCTACAATTATATAGCCTACATGTAATATAACTTACTTACCGTACATAACCTACATTTGCCTGTCAGACGTTAGGTAAATATGATATCCCTAGAATCGCGAAAGCCTATTATTTCGGCGTTTGTGTTGGGTTCAATGGACGTGAATTTGTATTTATCAGTTAGAGGGAAATAATTGTATGTCGCCAGCGTAACAGAAAGCCATCCTAGATTTAATGTAATGACTAATTCTAGCATGAGCCATGAATATATTTAATTAAAGGCCGCAATTGCATTGGCCATAAGCCGGTCTCCAGTGAGGTTATGCGGAATCAAATTTACTTGACGAGATCTTGTGTGTTTTTTCATACATGCTGCATTGTTGATTGTCACTTGCATAATGCGTATTGCACGCTCATCACACGTAGGGAAAGCATCTAAGAATCGTGTACGTAAACACAAGCTGGGACGTGTGACCCTGTGTGGCATTTCCCTGAGTGATGTTGAATGCATACGATGTAACCTATAGAGACCAGGAGCATGTTAAGTCGTCGAAGGTTACGTTCGGTGTTTATGCTGCGGTATGGAGATCCTCAGCCTCATCGTGACCGTGGTTGTCGCCGAATCGCCACAGATTAAAACAGAAGTCGGTGGAGTAAGGTAGCGCCTGAACCATCGTAACCTAAGCAGTCTGTGATGTTCTTTGCTTCAAGCCGTTATGGAGAAGATATTATTAATCATGCTATGTATTTCATATACGTATATATATATATATATATATATATATATATATATATATATATATATATATATATATATATATATATATATATATATATCTATATAGTGACATATAAATGTATATACATATATATATATATATATATATATATATATATATATATATATATATATATATATATATATACATATATATATATATATATATATATATATATATATATATATATATATAAATATCATAGTGACATTTCTGACACTGTGAGAATGCTTTGTTGAACTTGTGACTTTCATTAGTTTTCCGTGATTCTGGATGAGACCGGATTCCTTTTTTAATGCTCACGCAATTTGTGTCAAGGGATCTCAAGTGCAAACTAGTGCCAGTGGATTATATTGAAGGACCGTGAAAGTATCCATAATTATGCCAAAGGCAATTCCTGGCATGTCACCCCATCCACACTTGTATACATACGTGTGCCTAAATGTCGGTTGCTTTGACTTGATGCTGGCCGGATTGCTATGCGGGCCCCAGCATACCGGACCAGCCGCCGGGTATGGTGATACGGACCAGCTGGTGTTACATCATTAATTTCGCAACCATGACAGTTCGCTCGTCATCGTCGGTAAACACCAAATACGCCCCGAGCAGAGGTCAATAGAAGCTGAGAATTGCCGCTCACGAAAATCAGGGTGAAAGCTATGTCGTACAAAAGAATCTTGTATGGAGGTAAAATGCGGCCATCTTTTAAGCCGAAAGTAGTCAGATTTCTGAAGCTTCGTAGACTTGCATGGCCTTGCACGTAGAATCGACTTCAAGCCTTCTTGTTCTCCGACCCCAAATGTGTACCGACCCCAAATGTGTCCTCCGACCCCAATGTTCTCCGACCCCAAATGTGTGGTGTCGCTTTGTCACCGAGTATCCCAATTCCCAGTTCAACATTCCTCGATGAAGCTAAGTTTGTCGCA